>JABUQX010063245.1:0-5000 GCA_015478945.1 Trachelipus rathkii
AGCTACAGTACCTATAGAAAAAGGGATAAAGCACCACATCGCGCCGAATATAAAGGGTAAGTGAACTAGAAAGTACGGTAAAGTTATAAGTCTATTTGGCCTTTGACTTGATCCTAATCCAAAAGCCGGATGAAAACAGAGCCCCCGCCCCCCACAGATATGAGAGCAGTACTTCCATACAAGGGCGGATGAAACCTTGTATAGGTGGAGTAACTGAGAAAGAGGAAAAAAGTCTCGCACTCTAAACATAACTCCCCCTTTGAGGCCGCCCTAGCAGCCACTGTGATTTGAGGTTTTTTCAAAAAAATTTTGTTTTATAGTTGAAGCCAAGGATGTTTATATTGTCATCAGTAGAACGAGAGATACCGTCGAACGAGAGATAGAAAAGTTAATGTCTTAGAGAGAAGAGATTTGTGAAGTTGGTTTTAAAGAATTAATATTTCACAAGCTTGAGACGACCTCAACCTCTGAAGATTCTATCCAGTCAGCGAGATATAGAATCGGAAAAGAATTTAAACCGAGAGGCAATTCTAGAAGTAAAAGAGGAGCAGAATTGATATGAGTTGAGAATGAAGGGTCAAGTTCATTCGACATATGGAGTGGATAGAGTTAGATGTGCGGTGAGAAGATCATTGATGAAAAGCAGAATAAAGTAGAATAAAGACAGAACCCTGAAAAACACCACTATTGACAGAAAAAGAAAGTCACCCCATCAACAACAGCCGACATTGATCGATTTGAAAGAAAGCTAGACATAAGTAAGCAAAGAGAAGAAGGAACCCAAAGGAGGGGAGCTTGGAGTGCAGTGACGCGTGCATACCCGTCAAATGCTTTGGATATGTCAAAGCGCCACCCCACACAAGTCTTCCGTAGTTCCTAAGGGCGGAAAACCAATAATCTGTTAAATAGGAAAGTATTTCGCCAGTAGATCTCAAGCACCGAAAGCCGTACTGGTAATTCAAAAAGAAGGGAAAGAGATTCCAGAATGAATCTAAGAAGTGAGAGTTGAGAAGGGTTTCAAAGATCTTTAGATAGAAAATACACGTGAGAGCTATAGGGCGATAGTTTTAAGGACAGAACAGCATCATTTTTTTCGGAATAGGTTGGACATTATGCGCGCTTCAACACTGATGGAGGGAAAGTGCTAGTATTGAGGCATAGAGAATATATTGAACGAGGGGTGGGGTCAGCCCACGGAAGCAGCCACTTCTCAAAACTCGAAGAGGAATGCCAGTCCGGGCCACCGCCTGTCCTAACGTTCATTAGATTTCAGAAGCTCATGCATCCGATCAAATGAAATGACAGGTATAATAGCGATAGGACAACCTGAGAGGAGAAGGAGGAAGGAAGAGGAAGGAGGAAGGAAAGGGTTGAATTAGAGAAAATAGGAGGCCAAAGAGGATGATTGGCCTTTTCAAGTGGAGTATTAACAACAGAAATCATCAGATCGAATAATGAGGAGGAAAGGATGATTTACAGAAAGTTGTTAGAGATGTTTTTTGGCAAGAGGCCAGAGAGAGAGATTGGTCAGTAGGAGAACCAAGGAGGTCAGCGCATTTTCGTTTAATGAAAGTGCCGCTTTGCTCGTCGAAGAGTATCCCTGCAACGATTTCTAGCTGAATGAAAAATTGGCAAGAGTGATAGGAGAACGAGAATTTTTCCCACAACCCGATAAGTATTGTCTCTAGCCTGATGACCAGGGAACAAGGCAAGATCGAACCAATGATTTTGAGGAGAAAAGAGATTGTAAGTCCAAGAAGGAATAACCTGCTCATCCAATTAACAATTACAGTTCCCACCCTTTATCGGACGAATCTGAAGCGTCTTAAGATTCAAAACAGTCACTTCAATTATAGTTAGCGTAGAAGCACCGCCAATGCCCCCAATCGGCCCGATCAAAGTGCCAGAAAAACCGCAGAGCATAGGGCAGGATGGAGATGCTGGAGAGAAAGTATTAAAATAAGGTGATATAAGGTTAGGTTGTGGTCAAATTTACCGATAGGAGCGAAGGTGGTGTATTTATAGAGAGAAGGACTATTGGTGAAACATAGGTCAAGTGGTGTTCAAGAATCGGTTGGGACGATCCGGAATGTTATTTAATCAGTTGCTTCCAGATCCGTTGGATACTGAAATGATCGGCTTTCCTACCCAACTAAATCAGTACTGAAGGGAACCCAACAATAAGTTTTGTGTACACTGAAAAATCCCTAATAAGAGACCTCAGTATTTGGAGTGAGAAGATAATAACCGTCTGTGAGAAGTAGTAATGTATTAAAAAAAGGCATGAAAATCTCTTCAGGGGGGGGGGGGGGGGGGGGGGGGGGGGGGGGGGGGGGGGGGGGTGTTAGGTGAGAACAGTAGCAGAAGCATACGAATATTGTAGTAGAAGGAAGAAAGATTTTAAGCCCGAACATCGAAGTTAGGAGATTCCGAGATTCTCGAGACGGTGTTATAGAATGTTATATTAGGTAGAATTCGTACCCTCATCTTGCAGTGCCTATTTCATAACTCCACCCTTCAAACGAAATTTAAAATAAGTTATAGTTGGATATATAAAACGAGTTGAAGGATGAATTCTTTAGCCATCTGGGTTCTCAAGACAAAGCAATAAAATTAGGTTTTAGACGTTAGTGAGGTAGTTATTCCATGGAGCAGAGTTAGAGTGAAGCCATTGAATGTTGGGTAAAATCCAAAGAAAGCCACACCATGTGCAAAATTCTTGCTATCATACACGCACACGCAATCACAAAAAAAAAAAAGAAAAAACAGACAGAAACAATAGACAAAAACGAAAGGAGAAATGAGGAAAATTTATTTCGTACGCTAAAACCTTAATTTTAAAACGATAAAACCCTATTTTACAGCAATATCTAAAATATAATAATCCAGAAAGTTAAAAAACACTCACGCACTCACGATAATTGCGTCAAAAAAAAAAAAATTACTATTGATCACTAAAAAAGTAGATAAATCGTGAATAATTATATAATAATGGCTTGTCCAAATAGGTAAATTTTACGCTAAAGACCAAGCTGGAGAAACGCTAAAAATCTAAGTTAAAAAAGGAAATCGAGGAAAAAAAACATAACTTGGGTACTACCTATCTATATCGAACTAGATTTATTATTGAATCTAAAAGTTTCTCATAATTTTTCACCCAAAAAGTAAGAAGTATCGGCTAAGTATCGGCCATTTTAACCGATACCATCAAAAATGGCCGATACTACCGATACAGTGTATACTGATCTTACAGGTTAAATATACATATATATATATTAATAAATATATATATATATATATAATATATAATATATATTATATATATAATATATATACAGTTTTGCGGAAATGAAGCATTTCTATATAGATATATAGAGACACATATATATATATATAGGATATATAACTTTCTTTCTTCTTCTTTTCCTTATCTTTCCACTTCAATGGGAGTAAGGAGGACCGACGAACACCTGTGTTGAATTGCTTTTCAGGAAGCGATGACATAAGTCGAAAAGAATAAGCCCACCTACCGCCCTCCTCCCAAGTTTTTTTTTAAAACCATTTAACTTAAGCGAGAAACTCATCGGCAGTCAGAAATCCCCTGAAAGCTTTCATGGGACAGCGAGGACCCTCACTATGGTAGATCGTCAGTGTAAGGGTTCATCAATTTGGCCCAGGTGGGCCACAACATACCCCCTCACAATTTCCCGCCATTCACCGTCCTGTTATTAGTTTGTTCACCTTCTTCTCCGCCTCTACCAAACTCTCACATTTCCTCTCCTTCAACATTGTTTACTGACTCAATCCACTTTTTCTTTCGTCTCTCCAGCTGGTCGTTCAACACACTGCGCCACTATAACTATCCGCTTAACGCAACCGAACTAATGCATTTATCCTTTCCATATGTCAAACCATCTCTAACATACTTTCCATTTATTCTCCCATTTACACCTTCTTCACACCAACACAACTCTCTAATACGTTCATTCCTCATTTTATCCAATTCTCCTCACACCTAGCACACCCCTAAGATTGTCCATCTGAATCCATTTTACTACTTTAGATCCATACTTCTTATTCCAGACCATAGGTCCTCAACTACCTTACAATAACACAGGTAACAACAAACCTCATGAAAGACTCTAGCACACTCAAGACTTAGTCCTTTACATTCACTCAACGATTTAATTGCACCAGCCACCTTCCTGCCATCACAACTTCCTACTACCTCTGCATCATCCGTTCCCTTCTCATCCAACATATACCCTAAAATATTTAAACTCATGACACTTGTTCCAGCTGCTCACGATCTAACATAACTTCACACTGACGACTGTCCTCACTCACATAACCATAACCTTACCCTTATCCACGTTAACTTTCAAGCCCCTCCTTTTATACACCCTGCCAAATCTCTCTTACCAATGCCCTCGTCAAACTCTCCTCAGATTCGCCACACAGAACCAAAAATTAAATTCATATAATGGTAGGGCACCCTCCACTTTTCTCCCATTCTCCATCATTCTCAACACCTTTCTGTCACCCCCACTCTCTAATTCTTTCATAAACCCCAATCCATATAAAATTGAATAACAAGGAGCTTAACACAACCCTGTCTCAACTCCGCTTATGAATCCTAAACAATCATCCATTGACACCTATGTATTCTTAACACGCTTTCACTATCGTACATATCATACTTTGATTCCATCAGAAGCCTACCACAACACCAATATATCACTCAACCCTGCCATAAAGCTTCCCTATTAACCCCATCATACCCCTGTTGCAAATCCATAAAACCTAAAACAATTTATTCTTCTTCTCCCTCATTTTCTCAATCTATTGTTTCCAATGTAAAGATTTGATCCAAACATCCTCTACATCCTTAACGCACCTTGTTCTTCACCCAATCATCCTTCGGTCACTCGACGCACTCTTTCGACAAAAATACCAGCAATACCTTCCTACACACTCAATAAACTTTATTCCCCTAATAA
>JABUQX010063245.1:10000-30383 GCA_015478945.1 Trachelipus rathkii
TGCATACACAACATGGATGCATTCCAATATCATGGATCTTTATGGGATATCCAGCATGAATTTCATACGCTCGACTAAAACGCGTCTGCCCTGCACCCGGTCTGATCAGGCAACCCAGTACGGACGCGAATCATGCCATTGTTGGGATGTGTTCTGAATATTTAATGAGTGAGGGTATACCAGCTCTCATCAAATAGCAGGAAACCATTCCTAACCAAAACTACTACTAACACGCACACGACCTAGTAGTTGGAGTTGGCCAAAAAAAAGGGTGGGGGTCGTAAAATTTACTGCAAAGGTAAGAGGTTGCGGTCAGGAAAGACAGCGTATATGCACCCACACTCTTCCCCGTTTTAGAGTCATTCGTAAACACTAGAGTAAACCCACCGTGAACTGCGGAATGTGACAGGAATGATGCCTTTAACAAGGCAGCAGGGTGGCTAGATTTGGAGAGAGGACAGAAACAGGCAAATGGTGGGAGTAGGGAATAACCAAGATGTATATCCTTCATCATAAGAGAAAGGCAGCACCTTTTGCAAAGGGATGTTGAGGAAGTTAGGGATGTTATAAAACTGTGATGCAAATGGTGAGTAAGGAGGATTTTGAGGCATCTCTCGCAGAATCGGTGTTAGAGCAGATGGTATTGTGGTTTGAAAGCGAAGATAACTTGTGCACATGTACTTCATTCGAAGAGAGTGTGACATTACATCAGATTCAACTTCAAGGCTCACCCGGGGAGACGATCGGAAGGTTCCAATGAAGATATGATCACCTCGTTTTGGATAGGATCTAACAGATCCAGTAAAGTTGGGGAGGTCTGACCATATACTAAGCAGCCGTAATCCAGTTTCGATCTGATTAGGGCATAAAAGGGACTTGCGATCAGCACCCCAAAACTTTGAGGTGAGATGACTTAACAGGTCAAGCACCCAATGACAAGTCGTTTTCAGGAGTTTAATGTGAGGTGAGTATGTTAAGTGTCATCTAGAATGAGTCCTAGAAATTTAACTTGAAGTTACAGGAATGGAGGAAAAATTTAAGGTGAAGTTCGCGGGAGAAAGGTGGCAGGTTCTTCGATTCCCTTTTTTCTTAAAAGTACTGCTGCGGTTTGCTGGGTGAGAAATGGAAGCCATGGGAATTACCCCATCGTGAAACATTCTCAATGGCTAGCTGAAGTTGCCATTCAAGAAATGACAGCCTGGCACTGGCAATATATAGCGCAAGATCAACGTATAGATAAAAATTGACTGTCGCTGGGATAGAATAACGATGTCATTGAATCCAAGAGCAAATAGTAATACTTAGAGCACTTTCCTGTGGAACACATTCATCCAGAGTAAAGTGGCGTGATAGAACAGAAGAGCAACTAACCTGGATGGATCTATTTGAAAGGCATTTAATAAAAAGAGGGAGCTCTTCGGAAACCGAGCGAGTGGAGCTTAAGGAGAACCCCAGTTCTCCAAGTTGTGTCATAAGCTTTTCAAGGTGAAAAAACGCACCAAAAACCATCCCACCAGTTGAGAAGGCTTCTCGGATGTCATGATCCAGTTTTAATAAGGTATCCGCGGTAGAACGATTTTGACGGAAACCAAACTGGAAGTTTGAAAAAGCCTGGCGACTCTCCAGAACCGGGAGAAGGTGGTCTGAAACCATTTTCTCAATTAATTTACAAGTATGACAGGTCAGCGAAATTGGTCTTTGGATATCCGCCCACTTCGGACCCTTCCCAGGTTTGATTACAAAAGCTGTAGTCCAAATAAATAGAAAAAGAGGATTAGATCCAGATTCTGTTATACAGATCCAGCAAAAACGCTGAAGAAGAAGGGCGAATATGACAAAGCATTATGTAAAAAATCATGTCTGGGCCAAGGGCATCGCCTTTGCTATTCATTAGTGCAGTTTGATACTCTGCAAGTGTGGAAAGACAATTATAGGTATGATCTTCCCCTTTCGCTGTTGAAAAGTCTGCGATGGTGTGTTAATTCTCAATTTTTGAATGACCTTGGGATAGCGAAAAAGAGCTCTAGTAGCTAGCAAAACTATAACCTAATGCATCTGCAACAGCTACTGGAGCAGAGATCGTATCGGTTACATCAAGAAAGTAACGAAGGACTGTGGGTGAGAGTTGCTTGAGCTGCAATATATTTTCCGTGTAACCTTCTACACCAAAGAAAGGGGAGTTGTGAAGTTACCGGTCGAAGTATAAGTTCGAAATTATTGTTTGCGTGTTTGGCGAGATCTCGCCGCAGCTGCTTTAAAGATGATAATGTTTGAGGTGGTGCGGGTCCTTTTATATTACCTGTAGAGCTTTTTCTTAACCCGGTTAGCTTCTACACATTATTGGAACCACCAAGGGGTTGCCGAACGCCTACCTGCGGAATATCGCGGGATGCAAGCATCCGCTGCCGTGATAATTTGCTGGAAGAAGTTAAAGCCATCATCAACAGTCGGAAACCGCATATTGAGAGGAGAGTGTGGGATTTCTGTAGCCTGATGAAAAGGAGCCCACTCCACTTGGACATAACGCCAGCTGGAATTGGACTTTAACATTGGGCTCGGTGCAAGTTCATTTAAGGCTATTGGGTAATGGTCACGGTCGTATAAGTAATCAAAGCGGGACCAGGTTAAGCGATCCATAATAGAATGGGAGTAAAGGGAAATATCTATACAGGAAGAAGTGTGTGTATTTAAACGTTCATATGCTGGGAGTTGTGTTAAGGCATCCCAGGGAAAAGGGGTTTAGGAGATCAACAAGGATCTTACACTTAGACGAGGTGACAGTTGCCCCATAAGGGGAGAATGAAGTCTCCTAGTATAACAAATGTAGTAGGGAGCTGCTTAAAAAGATCAGCTAAGTCGATCTCAGTAAACTCGCTACTCGGAGCCAAGTAGATCGAGGAGATAGTAAGGTCGGTGGATAGATGAATTCTTGCTGCCACTGCATGAAGTCAAGTTGTATTATATTATAAGGATGGTCTTTTTGAACAATTATCTCTATGTGGCTATGGGCGATATTGGAAGTGGATTCAGATGGGGAGGAAAGGATGAGACGTGGGTCTCGACGAGGAAGAGCAATAAATCCTGGTGGTAAGGAATAGTCGTACAACAGAGATTTGGGCTGTACGACCGCTTTTGGAGGGGAGTTTTCAGTAGTATTTGGTGGAGGGGCTTTGCCATGAATGAGAAGTTAATTAATTTCAACCAAGTCCATCTTATTGTGTGGACTTGGTTGGTCGTTCAAAGAGCAACCAAAGTGCTCATGTTTAGGAATGGGAGCGATACCAGTATTTACTTAGCAAACAGATTCAGAAATGTGTGGAGGATATGGGGCTGTTTCCATAGAAATGGGGAGGTGTTACCGGAAAGGGGTAATTTTTTTGAGAAGGTGCTGGAGTAGCGATATTGGGATACGTCGAGTTACGAAAGTCATCCGTATAAAACAAGTGTGAAATTACTTTGCTCGATTTCTCGTTACGTTGGTTAATTCTATATCCATTTTGTAATTTGTTTATTAGATTTCTCAAAGGGTTAATGACTAAAAGGAAGAGCAGTGGCGATAACGAATCCCCTTGGAAGATCTCTTTTTACGTTGGTTTTTTCCAATTCAATTAGTCCCCTCTCATATTTTAGTTTTAAATTGACCCTTCATTGCCTCATTCCTTCTTTTACAAAATCTACTATTTTTTTATTTATTTTGTATATTTTTAATACTTCTATTATCCAGCTATGGGGAACACTGTCATATGCCTTCTTATAATCTATCCAGGTCATGCTTAGATGTTTCTGGTTCTTCCTACTATTTTCAAGAATCATTTTGTTGATTAATAATTGGTCTTTTGTGCCCATACTATTTCTGATGCATCCTTTCTGTTCTTCGTTTATTATATTATTATTTTCTACATGTTTGTATATTCTAGATGCTATTATTGCTGTTAGAGTTTTGTATATGGTAGGTAAACATGTTATAGGTCTATTTTGTTGGGGGTTTTTGTTTCTTCAGATTTTGGTATTAGGTTAATGTCACCTTTTGTCAGTAATTCCGGAATGGTTTCTTTTCATTCATCAATTTATATTTATTTATATATATATATATATATATATATATATATATATATATATATATATATATATATATATATATATATATATATATATATATATATATATATATATATATATATATATATATATATATACATCTTGTTAAGAGGCTGATAAGTACTGTGACCTTTAACCTCTGGACTCTATCAGGTCCAGGTGCTTTCCAATTATTAAGTTTCACGAGGACTTCCTTACTTCTTTTTGACTTATTTCTCCAAATTCCATTTCATTAATATTATTTATTTGCAGATCATTTATTATTTCTTCCTTCCAATCCGTTTCATTGTTATGTTGTCTTTCATTTTCATAGATGTTTTTCCAAAATCTTTCAATCTCCTCTTTTCTTGGAGGTTCAGTGACTTTGATTTCGTGATTTCTCAGTTTTCTGTGTAATTTTCCAGGATCTTGCTTAAACAATCGATTTTCTTCTTTTCTTTTTCGTTTCGTTCATATCTTCTTAGCCTTCTACTCTTTGCTGCTACACTTAATTTTCTTCTAGTGATCGCATGAACTAATTCATTGCATCGTCTTCCTCTTTCATTTCTTCTCATATTTTGTACTTATCTTATTGCTGTTTCAGATCTTAATTGATTTTTCTGAAATGACGTTAAAATGGAAATCTCCTTTCTTAACTTTAGTATTTCTTTTTCTAGTCTAAATTTCCAGGGTTTGCTTCTCTTTTTTCCTGTTCCTCTTAACTCTCCTTCATCACTCCACCTCCTATGTTATTTGCTGTTGCTCTTCCTATTGCATAATATAGTCTTTTAAGTTCTGAAATATCACAATCAATTGGTAATATTCTTGGTAAGACTCTGATAACTATTCCTATCTGTTTATTCCTTTCAAAGTAATTATTTATTTTATTTATTCAGAGTCTTTTGTCAATTCCCTCTATCAGATCTAATTCTATGTAATGAGCTATTTCCTGTAGCATTTCATCAAGTTCTTCTCTTGGGTATTGAGTCTCTTCATTTCCTCTATTTTCCTCATTGTAATTTTGTTCAATATTCATAGGTTCCTCTGTTCGATAATGTCTTTTTAAGTAATATTTCCGATTACATTCATAGCTGCACTCAGAACATTTAAACAATTTTATATTTTCATGATTTAGCAAGTGGATTTTTAGTGATCTTTTATCATTACATTCATAACTACATTCGGAACATTTAAATAATTTCACATTTCGATGCACAAGCATATGTGATTTTAAGTCTCCTTTCCGTTTACATTCGTAGCTGCACTCAGAACATTTAAAGAACTTTATATTTAGGTGAACAAGCATATGTGACTTTAAGCTTTCTTTCCGATGACATTCATAGTTGCACTCAGAACATTTAAAAAACTTTTTATATTTTTTTTTTTTTTTTTTTTATTTATTTACCTTTCTTAAGGGTTACCATTTAATGCGCGGGCCCGAACCTCGGGCCTAAGCGCATATGGTTGTCCCGGCAGGTTCTTTAACAACCAAGAACCATTCTCAGTATTCTGGCGCTCTGTCGTATTATAATGGAGCTCATCTCCAACGTTGTTACTTCCACCGGTAGTCTTTCAATATATTGATTTAAGCTTTTTTTTATTATTCCCATACTTCCAATTACCACAGGGATAACCTCTGCTCTATCAATGTCATTCCACATTCCTTGTAATGAGTATTTCAGAGTTTGGTACTTAACTTCCTTTTCAGTTTCATATGCTGATACTCTACCGTCCCATGGAATTCCTATCTCTATAATGTATGCCTTTCTTTCTCTTTTATCTTTTACAACAATATCCGGTTTGTTATGTCTTACAGGTACATCTGTGGGAATGCTATAGTCGTATAGTATTAGCGCGTGGTTATTTTCTTCTATTGCGTTTGGGTTGTGTTCCCAGTATTTGGATGCTTCTATTGGTATTTTGTATTTTTCACACAATTCTAAAATGGATTAATTTGCATATTGTATTATGTCTTTCGGTGTATGTCTTGCGTTGGAGAAGTGTGTCACAGCTTGATAATATATGGCTAACTGTTTCCGGAGATACTTTACACATTCGGCATTTGTTGGATATGTTCTCCTTCTCTATCTCTCTCTTGAACCAATTGGTTCGTAATGCTAAGTCCTGTGCCCCTACAATTGTTCTTTCATCTTCTTTTCTTAGATTACCCCTGCATACTGCTTCTATCGATTTTTCTTTATCTATATACACCTGTTCTATGATATTTTTGTATTCCTTTGCAAATGCATGCTCCTTCCAATTATTTTCATGTTTTTTTCTCGCTTTTCTGTGCTCATTTCTTAGGTGTTTCATCTTTTCCTTTTTTGTCATTCCTTCTGTTGTTGGATCGTCGTTAGGGATATCATACTTTCGTAGGTAATCTCTTTTTTTGGCTGTTAAAGATGTTCTCATCGCTTTCCCTGTTTCATGCTCCTTCACCCATCTGATGAATTTACTATCACTTTCTTCGATATACGTCGTTAATCCGATCACTTCCTCTCTATATACTGCATCTATTTCCTGGAGTCCCATTCCACCTTGATCCCTGGGGACATACATTCTTGCCAGGCATTGGTTCTTATATATCAATTTATGGGCGTGGAGCATTTTTCTCGTCTTAATATCTAGTTTGTTTAAATCTTCTTGGAACCAATCAATTATTCCAAACCCATACGATAGTATTGGTACTGCCAATGTTCTTACTGCTTCGACCTTAAATTTGCATTTTAATTCAGATTTCAATATTAGTTTCAGTCTCTTCTCATATTCCTTCTTCAGCTTTTCCTTCATTTTCTTATGTTCTATTTTTTCATTTTCTTCTATCCCGAGATACTTATAGGTGTCTTCCTGTTCTAGTTGTCTAATAATTTCGTCGTTTATTCTGATATTTCCACTGTCAATTCTTTTTCCTTTCTTCAACTCCAGAAACGCACATTTATCTAGTCCGAACTCCATTTGTATATCACTTGAAAACTTCTTAACTACCTCTATCTGTTCAATTGTTTGTTGTTTGTTTGGGGAGTATAGTTTGATGTCATCCATGTAAAATAGATGCGAGATGCTTTTTCCTTTCTTTTCATTTCTTGATCCTATTCTATATCCATTATGCAAGTTATTTATCAATGAACTCAGTGGGTTCAATGATAGTACAAACAACAATGGGATAAGAAATCCCCTTGGAATATTCCTCTCCTTATTTTTACATCATTTATTTGTATCGTACCATTTTCGTGATGTAGTTTAATATTGATCTTCCATATTTGCATCACTTTTTCCATAAAGTCTCTTATCTTATTATTGATTTTATAGATTTTTAATACCTCTTTGATCCATGAGTGCGGCACACTATCATATGCTTTTTTATAATCAATCCAAGTCATGCTTAAGTTCTTCTGTCTTTGCCTGCTGTCTTCTAGGATCATTTTATTTATTAACAATTGATCTTTTGTCCCGTGACTTCCCTTACTGCATCCTTTTTGTTCTTCTGCTATTATATTTCCTATTGTATGTTTGTATATTCTTTCTGTAATAATTGCTGTTAATATTTTGTATATAGTTGGTAGACAAGTAATTGGTCTATATTTCCCTGGGTTTTGTGTTTCCCCTGTTTTAGGGATAAGGACTGTTTCTCCTTTGGTCATCCACTCTGGTATTTCAGCTGTTCCGTTCAGAATTCTGTTGAAGCACTTTGTTAAAGGTTCTCTTAGTACTGTAATTTTTTTAGCCATATATTTTGCACCATGTCTGGTCCAGGTGTTTTCCAGTTACTGGTACGTCGTATCTTTTCCATCACTTCCCTTTCGGTTAGTGGTTCAAATTCCATCTCATTAATTTCTTCTATTTGGGGATTCCTTCTTGTTGTTTCTAACCATTCCGCCTCTTCATTATGTGTTCGTTGGTCTTCATATATACTCCTCCAAAATGCATCAAGTCTCTCTCTTTCAGGTGGTTTATCAACTTTTATATTTTCACCTCTCAACTCTCTATAGAACTTTCCTTTATCTGTCTGGTACATTTTGTTTTGTCTTTTTCTTTGTTCTTCTTTCTTGTATGAGCTTAATCTTTTTGCTTTTGCTGCTAATTCTAGCTTTCTGCTGCTGATTGCGTGTGTTACTCGATTTCTGCCCCTGCTTCTTCTTATCATATTTTCTGCCTGTCTGATTTTACTTTCTAATGTGATGTTTCCTTCTTCGTATTCTTTTATCAGTGATATTTCTTTTCTAAGTCTCGCTATGTCTCTCTCTAATCTAATTTCCCATGACGGTTTTTGTTCCTTCTTTCTTCCATTTGATCTATTTTTCTCAAATATTTTCCCCCCCATCAAATCTGTTATTGCTCTTGCTGTTGCATAATATAACCTGTTCACTTCTGAGATATCGCATCTCTCAGGTAGTAATCTTGGTAATACCCTGTTTGCTATCCCGGCATATTTATTTATTTTCATCCAATTATCTATTTTATTTATTCCTTTTCTATCTTCCATGTTGGTATAAATATCTTCATCTCTATAGTGTGCTATTTTGTTTATCATCTCTTCTTCCTCCTGCATTCTATCCCCGTTTTCATTTCTATCATTTTCAATAATCTCTTCATCACCTTGTTCCTCTGTTTCTTCATAGTGGCTTCCTGTATCTGAATCATTATTACTTTCACTATCTGTTCTGTTCATTATTTCTTTGTTTAGGATTTCAGCAGCCTCTGATATTTCTTCTACTATTTCTGTCTCATCCAACTCCCCATCTATTAAGTCTTCATTATCTGTCATTTTATTTTGTTCTTCTAAACTTTTTTCTGTATTTTTTCCAGTTTTTATTCTATTCCCTTGATATAGTGTCTCTTTACTTTTCTGTTTAATATCTCCGATCATTTCTGGTGTAATCTGAATTTCATTCTTAATTCTCTCCTTTGCTCTACGTTCTATTTCCTTCAGGTCTTCATTTGTAGGTAACGTAGCTTTTCTTTTTTTTATTGCTCCTTGATTCCTTTCTTTATTAAAGTTGATGATGGCCTGTTTTTGGGCGATCAGTTTCCTTCTTTCTACCCCCGTATATTTCTTATTAAACTCATATTCCATTACATCATTTGCACCAATTATTTCATTATCCACAACATATTTCCAGAAGTCCGTTTTACCTTCCTTTTCGGGTATTAACATACCTATGTATGCACAAGCATATGTGTTTTTAAATAATCTTTCCGATTACATTCATAGCTGCACTCAGAACATTTAAACAATTTTATATTTTCATGATTTAGCAAGTGGCTTTTTAGAGATCTTTTATCATTACATTCATAGCTGCACTCAGAACATTTAAATAACTTTATATTTCGATGCCCAAGCATATGCCTTTCTAAGTAATCTTTCCGATTACATTCATAGCTGCACTCAGAACATCTAAATAACTTTATATTTCGATGCACAAGCATATGTGTTTTTAAGTAATCTTTCTGATTACATTCATAGCTACACTCAGAACATTTAAATAACTTTGTATTTCGATGCACAAGCATGTGTGTTTTTAAGTTTCCTTTCTTATTACATTCATACCTGCACTCAGAACATTTAAATAATTTTATATTTTCATGATTTAGCAAGTGGATTTTTAGTGATCTTTTATCATTACATTCATAGCTGCACTTAGAACATTTAAATAACTTTATATTTCGATGCACAAGCATATGTGTTATAAAGTAATCTTTCCGATTACATTCATAGCTACACTCAGAACATTTAAACAATTTTATATTTTCATGATTTAGCAAGTGGATTTTTATATTTCTTTTATCATTACATTCATAGCTGCATTCAGAACATTTAAATAATTTCATATTTCGATGCATAAGCATATGTGATTTTAAGTCTCCTTTCCGATTACATTCATAGCCGCACTCAGAACATTTAAATAACTTTATATTTCGATGCACAAGCATATGTGTTTTTAAGTAATCTTTCCGATTACATTCATAGCTGCACTCAGAACATTTAAACAATTTTATATTTTCATGATTTAGCAAGTGACTTTTTAGTGATCTTTTATCATTACATTCATAGCTGCATTCCGAACATTTAAATAATTTCACTTTTCCATGCTCAATCATGTGTATATTTAGGTTTCCTTTCTTATTACATTTATAGGTGCAATAGGCACATTTGAACAATTTCATATTGCTGTGAATTGCCAAATGTCTTTTTAGGTTAGATTTTTTATTAGTTTCATAACTGCAATGGACATTTAAACTTTCTTTTCTTATGTATCTTTAAATGGCTTTTCAACTCATCATTGCTTTTAAAACTAAAATTACAAAATCTGCAACTGAGGTTTTTTAGATGACTCTTTTTAATGGTTTGATCAAGCGTTACTGACGTTTGAGGTCTGCTTCTTGAACTACTTTTCATTTTGGAACCCTTTTCTTCTTCACCAGCATCGCCAAGGAGGGTCTGCACAAATCAATAATAAATATTACAAAATAAAAATTATATGCATGGAACATAAAATTTATATACATAATAAGAATTTGTAATAATTTACTAAATTTAAAATTATTACTTTTTAAAGATTTCTTATAATGTCAAAAATTTGTTGCTAACATTTCACAACACGTAGAATACACGTAGAATATAAAAAATTACGCTAGGGTAAAGTATATTTCTAAAATAAAAATAAAAAAATCAATCCTAAATTATTTATTTAATTAATACTCAAATAAATATTTATATTATAATTTTTTTTTATGTATTATTATTATTATTATTATTATTATTATTATTATTATTATTATTATTATTATTATTATTAGCAGCAGCCTATTATTGTCACTTTTATTATTATTTTTGTTCTTGATTTTCTGTTATTTTTCTTGTAGTTATTAATATGTTTGTTATTATTCTTCTTATCTTTTATGTTTTACGGTTCGTTCTTATTACCCTTCTGAATGTCACGCTGATTATATTGCCCTTGAGCGTCTCGATTGCTCTTAAACCCTACGTATTCCTGATCTCTTATGGGAGTCTCCCCAATTTCTTCCAGGATCCTGGTAGCTATCGAGCTGCTGTCTCTCTCTGCGCGTACCTCATGCCCATATTGCCCTCATTTCCCCGTGGGTGAGGGTGCAGATCAAAATCTGGTAGTTCTCGTCTTTCTCCGAGCCGCTTATTGTTGTGCTCTTGGTGACCCGAACCATGGCTAACCACTGAGGAGGCTGTCCCTAACTTGGGTGTAATCTTGGGCTTCGCGTCTTATCCGTGTGGTGCACGTCCATTATTTTTCCATATATTCGGGACTGAACGCAGAGTTTTGGGAGGCCTTTCCGAGGCCACACCCATGGTCCTCCCTACTGGGTGGGCAAGGTTTATGTGGTTACGCTCACGGGTACATTCTTTATATTCATTTATGTTAATGTATTTGAGTTTATTCATTGCGGAGCAGATGTATAAAAGGAGCATTTTTTATGGGAAAAAATAAAAATGAGAATTCAACATCTGTCGGGCCTTCAACCAGACTCTTTCTCGACAATTCTAGAACAGAGTCCAACAGGGGCTTTGATGCCCTTATTGATGATATGGTTGGTACTCCCCAACACCTCAACCAATAGTCTTACCTAACGAACCCGTTTCTGGCCCTACCTAGACCAGCAGAGGATCTTCTGACTTCTCAGCACCACCTAATAACTCAATCCTCACGGCAGCCATCACTAGATACCCTGCGTCAGCAATGTCTTCATCCTCGTCGTCAGAATAAACTAGCTCTAACGAGCTCTTTCTCAGACTCCCCAAGTCTAGCTTCATACCAGCTTTATTTTTATTGCATTCTACATCACCTGCTTTGGTGATTCCTATTGTTCAGAACAGCTGTTTTCCCAACTAATCGAAACTCAACAAATCGCTCATCCGAAAGTGGGAGTTCCCGAACAAGACATCCTAACTCGTTTGCGTATTGGGTTACCAATTTCTTAAAACAGAATGACCCTATTCAGGCTGAGGGTACACAATCTCTCCATCAAAAACGTGCTCGCCGCTCAGAACACCCGCGTAGTAAACCTACGACTAGTGGGTCAACTTCTACCTCTCCCACGATAAAGTCCCACATGCCGACTAGGACTGACAGGCATCAACCATGCTCAAGTGATTCCGAAACTTACTCGGATGCCACCATTGACACTTCGGACAATTCTTCGTCCATTGCTCGGCCTCGTATTATTACAGGGGCCCCAATCCATGGATCTTCAAAGGATATCACGATGGAAACCTTACGGGTCTCGGTCGTCCTATGGGGAATGGTAGATTGAGAGGATTTGGAAGTTGTGTAACAAAGCGTTTATGGAGGGTATATTTCCGAGGGGTTGGAGGAGAGCAGTAATAGTACCCTTATATAAGGATAAGGGAGATAAGGGTAACTGTAGAAATTTTAGGGGAATTAGTTTATTGGTGAAATGATCAAGAACGGAGGCGAGATGGTGATTGATTGGATTTGGAAGCTGTGTAATAAACCGTTTATGGAGGGTATAGTTCCAAGGGATTGGAGGAGAGCAGTAATAGTACCCTTATATAAGGGTAAGGGAGATAAAGGGAACTGTAGAAATTATAGGGGAATTAGTTTATTGAATGTTGTAGGGAAGATATATGCTGCATTTTGGTCGAAAGAGTGCAAGTGACTGAAGGACTGATTGGTGAAGAACAAAGTGCATTTACTAGTGGAAGAGGATGTGTGAACTAAATCTTTACATTGAAACAAACGATAGAGAAAATGAGGAAGAATAAATTTTATTTAGGTTTCATGGATTTGCAACAGACGTATGATAGGATTAATAGGAAAGCTCTATGGCAGGTGTTAGTGATACGTGGTGTTGGTAGTAAGCTTATGAATGGAATCAAAAGTGTGTATGACGATATTGAAGCACAGGTAAGAATAAATGGAGTCGAAAGTGATTGATTTAATATTAAAAGTGGAGTGAGGCAGGGATGTGTTATGTCTCCTTGGATATTCAATTTGTAAATGGATGGGGTTATGAAAGAATTAGAGGTGGGGATGGTAGGAAATGGTGTTAGAATGATGGAGAATTGAAGAGAGTGGAGGGTGCCCTACCTATTATATGCGAATGATTTGGTTTTGTGTGGCGAATCTGAAGAGAATCTGAAGAGAGTTTGAGAAGATTGGTAGAGTTTTGGCAGAGTGTGTAAAAGGAGGGAATTAAAAGTAAACGTAAATAGGAGTAAGGTTATGGTTGTGAGTGAGGACAGTCCTTGGTGTGAAGCTGTGTTAGATGGTGAGCAGCTGGGACAAGTGTCTGAGTTTAAATATTTAGGATATATGTTGGATGAAAAGGGAACAGATGATGCATGGTGTCGTATGAAAGTTGTGAATGGCAGGAAGGTGGCTAGTGCAATTACATCGTTGGTGAATGTAAAAGGGGGACTAAGTCTTAGGAGTGCTAGGGTCTTACATGAGGGTATGTTGTTACCTGTGTTAATGTATAGCAGTGACACTATGGTCTGGAATAAGAAAGTATAGATCTAAAGTACAATGTGTTCAGATGGATAATCTTAAGGGCGTGTTGGGTGTGAGAAGAATTGATAAAATGAGGAATGAATGTATTAGAGAGTTGTGTGGTGTGAAGAAAGGAGCAAATGAGAAAATACATGAAAATATGTTGAAATGGTTTGGTCATGTGGAAAGGATGAATGATGTTCGGTTGTCTAAGCGGATGTATAGTGGTGAATGTGGTGGGAATCGACCGGCTGGGAGACCAAAGAAAAAGTGGATTGAGTCAGTAAAGGAATGCCTGGAGGAGAGAAATGGGAGTTTGGCAGAGTCGAGAAGAAAGGTGCATAACAGAAGTGAATGGCGTGGTTTTGTGAAGGGGTTATGGTTGTGGCCCAGCTGGGCCAAGGGATGAGCCCCAAATTGACGAGATGCCATAGTGAGGGTCAATCGCTCTAGGGTGGATTTTCTTACTGCGACGAGTTCTCACTAAAAGGTATAAAGGTGGCAGTAAGGCTGGGCTTTATTTTTGACTTGTGTCATATTCTTCTACTACTTTCCTGTTTCCAGTGCATGTGACACACCTTACCCCCAGTCTAGGGGAGAAAAGGTGTATGTATATATATATATATATATATATATATATATATATATATATATATATATATATATATATATATATATATAAATATATCAACGATATATACTCTTCCCTACTCTCTCTCTCTTATATATATATATATATATATATATATATATATATATATATATATATATATATATATATATATATATATATATATATATATTGTGGCGTCTGGTGGAAGGGGGCTGCGACCACCACCGATGAGTCCAAAGCAGCCCCCCGGGACCAAAACACCTTCATATTGGTGACCACCGGAGTGACTAGTGCCACTGGAGTGGCACAACGAACACCAGCCAGCATCCCATCTTCTCTCAAAGTTGTTCGCCGTTGTAAGACATTTCGTTGTAGATTTTGTTTTACCACAATCGTTCAACGCGGCATTACATCAATTCAAGTTTCTTTTGCTGGGCGCTGCTCTGTTCGGTCATCCTGTAACGCCTGTACTGTGCTTCTCACTGCAGGTGCAGACCAACTGCACGTAAGAGTACAGAGTGGTCGAAGCCTTCTCAGTGGCTTTAATGTGTGCACACCTGGCTCTCATCTGACAGCTGACCAACGTCCTTCCAGGTGCGCAGAGCGGAGTGTGCTCGCGGCATTGTCACTGGGGGGAGTTCTGTAGCGTCTGGTGGAAGGGGGCTGCGACCACCACCGATGAGCCCAAAGCACCCGACCAAAACACCTTCAATATATATATATATATATATATATATATATATATATATATATATATATATATATATATATATATATATATATATATATATATATAATATATATATATATATATATATATTATATAAGTATATATATATATATATATATATAAAATAACCAGAATTCGATTTGAAATCATATGTTTTTAAAATGCTTCTATTAATGTTTCTAGGGCATTTTAGACCCTGAAACTTTATATACTTGTTCATTATAGTGTAATTTACCTATGATATTAGTTTCATAATATTAATGTACCCAGCTTTTGTTTTATTAGTTTTAATTTGGTAAGCCAAAGTAGGCTGGTTTTCTGAAAAAAACATTTCACCTTTTTGATAACTTCAGTAAAATTATTGTAGGTCTTTTAATATTTGGTGTATCTATATAAATAATATATATGTGTGATCATCACACTCTATTCTTTATAATGTATTGTTTTCTTTATTCAAATTGACCTCTTTGACTCATGATGAAGGGTCAAAGTTCATAGTTTTTTTACAATCTGAAATTTCGAATTTTTCCTTTTCTATTCTAAGTTAGAGTTTGAAATTTTATAATTTTTTTTCAATTTTTTTTACTGAATCTAATGACGCATATTAAATTATTGTACTAGTATCTAGTTACTATTAAATTTATTTATTTATTTCTCTATGGGAAATATTAAACATGTGTTACCAACACAATATACATTGCCATACTTTGCCTTCCAAATTATTTGGCATTTTTCCTCGATTTCAGGGCTTCCTTTATAGTTTTTTTTTATTCCTTTTGATTAATAATCCTATTGTACAAGTTTTTAGTCATTTTCATAATTCATTTATATTTAATAAATAAATTTAATTATTGGATTAATACAGATTGGAACCCCTTTTTGCATGGATTTCTAGTGGTATAAAAAGGCCTGAGACCATCTCGAATCATCATCATTCCTTGTCATAATTATTGCTCGTAGGTTCTATGATAAACTTCCCAAATTTGCATTGCATATAGACCTGCTCTACTGATCTTCAAGAGGCAACTAGATTATACGAACACGTAGAGTAAATATAAATTAATTTGGACAGTTTTATCCATTAGACAAAAGCTATTTCCTCTTTTTAGTGCTTCTCTGAAGAGTGGCTCATTATAGTATGGCTTTCTAGATCTTTTTTCTTATTTGAAAAGCAGAAACGTGATGATTTCTTCCCTCTGATGGTATCAATTCGTTAGTATAGTGAAATTTTAAGTGTTGTTTTTAAGGTCGGCAGATATTTATTTAGATGATTAATTCCCATATTTTTATTTCAGAGTATATTCTTAAGTCCTAATAATGCTTCTACCCTTCCAGCTTAGATAGAAAATAGGCTTCTGTTTCTGTATTTAGATTCAAATTGTAATGAGTGAATCTACACAAGTATTGCATGAGTATCTGTACTATTGATTCAGTTGCTAAACTCTAAATTCAATATACTAGTGGGCATGATTAATTGTTTGTGATCCTTCATTCCTGTTAGGCTCCATTAAGTCAACTGTATTTGCTGGTCCCCCCAATGTTATGGTTAACCGACTTTAACCCAGACTCTAGTAAATTTAAGAACTAAACATTTCATTAATTATTATTAATTAAAGTTATTTTTAAAAAAAGATAAAATAAAATTTTTATACCAGTAATAATAATTGTTTAACATCAGTCAAAGTTAAAATCGAAATTGCTTTAATTCTTCCTCACTCCACTTTTTGAGATTCACAAAAGGGAACTTTGACTTCACAAGTTGTGAGAAGAATCTCTCTTCATCTGATTCAAATTGTGACTCTAAACCTTTTTCATCAATTTTCTTCAACAACGAAGAAACATTTTTCAGGGTCATAAATTTCTATAAACAAAATTCACTTAATTACAATCATTAATAATAATAATAATAATAATAATAATAATAATAATAATAATAATAATAATATTTTTAACAAAGGGAAATGTGAATTTATGTAGTATATATGTAAAATATTGATTAAACTAAAAAAAATAATCTTAATTAAACTAAAAATAATCTCGGATATAATATTGTAGAAATGAATCAAAATTGTTGTAATTCTTCCTAAATTAGAAATTAGAGAAATAGAAAAATAGAGATAGAGCTAGATTAAACTACATCAAAGATTGTTGAAGTGGAATGTGGATTCTTTAGTCCTTTTCTTCTAAAATAATAAATGACCTCCACTGATTCAATATTTTATTGTTTGATGCAGTCGATTTTTTTTCTGGTTTTCTGATCCATGTCTTCAGATTACTGCTTAAACAGATCGGAAAGCTTTATATTCACTACTGAAATGATCAGGGGCCTGTAGTTTAAATTTTTCAGTTAACAATACCAATTGTATTATCTATGCATGATTCCCCTCATGTAAATATGCTGGGAAGGAATTCAAATACACAGCTTCCCAGATATATAAGTCTTGTATTATATTTTTGAGTAATAGTTACCTTGAAATGTAAATGCTAAATATATTAAAGGTAAAGCAGAGAAACCTTAAAATATTTCGGAAATAAGAATTGATGATCAGATAAAGGAATTCTATTACATTTTAAAACTCTTAAGTGGTCAAGAATATATTTATTTTGCCTTTCTCTCAAAGATAAATACACAATCATTGATCACTGACAAATCCAGGGAATTACACTGACTGTTGCAGCTCTCAGTTCTAGAAGCAAAAGCTTACAATGTCATTAACAGCAAAAGAAAATATATTGGTATTAACATATACTACGGGTGCAAGATTGTCAAAATATGATCATCTAACAAGATTATTTTATTAAATATATCTTTGAATTTTTCTTATGTTCAATAACTTGTCTTATTTAGGTAGGTTGAAAAATCTATGAAGACTCACGAAGCTTTGTCTCAAATATTTCTTGTTACCACCTATCATATAATTGCATCTTAAGTTTTAAGAGAAAATCCATCGTTTTCAAACTCTTAAATGAAATATACCAGAATAATAAATGTTATGAAAAGGATGGATTTATTATGAGTTGTGTTTGAACTTTAATGATTTTAATCTTGAATGAAAGTCTTTTTGTAATACTGTATTTATGACATAACTGAACAGTTTTTTGTCCATTTAAATCAAAACCATCACAAAGGTTACTAGTTTTACAATTCATCTATTTTTATCAATGACAATAATAATATAAAAAGGTCTGTCAACTCATTATTCAACATAAAATTAGTATTAATTACTGAATGAATGCAAGACACATATTTCATTTGGATTCCAGGGCATATGGAAATAATGCTGCATTATAGTAGATGTCACAGCAAGGGATTCTTCTGTTATGTAAACCTCCTACTTTAAAGTATTCAAACAATAAATTTAGTATTAACAGTAAACAATTGCAATTTATTGAAAGACACTTTGAATCAGAATTAAGGTCCATTTAGCCTGAGTTGATGATTCACAAGATTCGTCTAGTATGTTATGAACATGATAGATGAGAACAAATTGAATTGCCTTCACATACACTTTAATGTCCTTTATTTGGAGTGATTCGATTCACCTTTTTCAAGGAAACTCCAATCAAATGCCTCCCATAATTCTTCAACAAGACTTATTCTAAAACATATTTTTATCATCAGAAAAATATTACACCAAATTTGTTTGTTATTGTGACTTCATTTATCAAATATTCTTGCTTGAGCCTTTTGAAAAATCTCTATTTTTTTTTTTTAAAGAAAACTTAATTTACTTCAAGTTCATTCGAAATATACACTTGTAAGTATAACAGAATATAACTGTGTCACCAGCCAATTAGTTGTACATGCCCGCAGTCAAATTAGTTGTACATGCCCGTGGACCGTCGTTGGTTCTATGCATGCTAAATTTATAAAAGTGTGCAAGTACATACTTAACCCAAAATAAACTTCTTGGGTTTGGCTTCCCGACTTTGGCTGAGTATGAGTACTAGCCCACGAGTCTTGGACTTGGGTTCAGTGCATCACAAATGGAACAAATTCAAATGCACAAAATTTTTTTAAATATTATATGTTGACCAATAATTAACTGCAAATGCAAATGTTAAATATATAAAAGATAAAACCTAAAAAATCATGAATAATAGTGTTAAAATATTTGTGAAATAAGAACTAAGAGATCAGATGGAAGAATTCAATTGCATCTTTATAAATCTATCACGTGGTCAAGAATAGATTTATTTTTGACTTCCTCTCAAACTCAATGCACAATTCTGGATCATTAGCAAAATACGGGAATTAGAATGACTGATGGAGCTCTCCGTTGTAGAAAAAATGACTTCACAGAAGCTGAAACTTGGGTCATTAACAATAAAACAAAATGTTTGGGATAAATATTTCTGCGAGAGCAAAGTTGTAAAAAAGAAAATTAATTAATAAGATTTTTTTAAAATAAATATCAAATCCATGATTTATTTCCTTACTTCAAATGACTTATCTTGTATGGGAAGATTGAAAAACTTCTCAGAATACTTAACTTTGTCTCAAATAATTGAATAATTGCTGTTACACCTTAACACTTATAAATGAAACTTAAGTAATGCTTACTTTGATTAGTTTAAAAAACACTTCAAATAAAAGAAATATAACACCTATAAATAATACTTCAACAAAAGTTTTTAGAGAAATTCATCTTTGTCAAACTCTTCCCAGTAATGTCTGTGTGTGTGTGTAACAGGTGGCTTTATAAAAATGTGGATTCACTAGTTGTGCTTTTAAATAATGAATTTCATCTCAAATGAAATTCTAATCTTATAGTATTATATTTGTTTTAATAATTTTTGGACCATAAAATATTCCTGATTTTAAACCTTTTTTTGAATCTTTACATTTTGATTTTCTTAGAAAAGTTAATTTAAATTTGATGTTCTTTCATAATATACACAAGCATATGTAGTAGAATAGGATTATGGCACATGTCATTACCATGTTTATTCTTGTGCATGTTAAATTTGTACAAGTATGCAAGTACACATTTATAAAAAAAAATTGGAAGAAAAAAAAAAGTTGTAAAAAGATTTCAGACACATGTTACTAAATTTGGCAGAATCAAATATGCAAAAAGTAGCAAGTCTTCGATTCTGAACCCAAGACACGGTAAGTCAATAATAATAATAATAATAATAATAATAATAATAATAATAATAATAATAATAATAATAATAATAATAATAATAATAATAATAATAATAATAATAATAATAATAATAATAATAATAATAATAAGTGGTAGCAATAGGTGTTTTCCATTCAATTAATAACCTGATATAAAGTAAAAATTAATAACAAATATGAATCAATATACCTTTAAATGTTGAGCACAAGATTTTTTCTCATTCGTCATCAGATTTTCTATTTTTATGACATTGTTAACCAGTTGTTCGCCTAACATGGATTCCTTCTCAGATTCTCTCAACTCTGACTTTATAGGTGTCTTTACATCTAATTCTTCATTTTTAATG
>JABUQX010063246.1:0-32500 GCA_015478945.1 Trachelipus rathkii
ATATATATATATATATATGAAAGCTACCTGATTTAAAATAAGTAGTTTTCATGGTATGACATAAGGCTCCATTAACCTTCCATAGAAACCTATGGCCATTTTTATATCGGTTAGTTTGTTTGCTTTTGCTTGCACTCACATACACACACACACATCGATAGGAAATATTTAAAAAAATTGCACTTTTTTTATTTCTACTTGAACTAAATAATTGAAAAAAAAAACGATAAAATATACAGCAAATATAATAAATTTTTATAAATAAATATTTTTAAAAAAAATTGCACTTTTTAATATTTCTACTTGAACTAAATAATTTAAATAAAAACGACAAAATATACTCAGTCAAGAATAAAAAAAAAATATCTTTTTAGGCGAAAATTGACTTTTACGTGTAATAATTTCCCATTAATTTTTAGTAAGTGATGCAAATAATTTTTTAGGGGGGATGAATTTGCGATAAATAGAAATATATATATATATATATATATATATATATATATATATATATATATATATATATATATATATATATATTATTTATATATATATTTCTTATATATACTATATACTATATATACTATATATATATATATATATACTCCATAAGATAAAAAATATTTATATATATATATATATATATATATATATATATATATATATATATATATATATATATATATATATATATATATATTGAAGTTCTGATGGTAGTTGCTTTCAGAAACTTCTTGCAGAAGGTTAACAACCAGGTTTCATAAACAAGAGCGAGTTGGATTATATATTTACAGCATGAAAGTGAAGGCAAAGCTGTGCCTGAAACCCCAATATCCACGTTATAAAAGTCAATAAGCTTAGCCATAGTTTATTATATTATTAAGTTACCGCAAAATTAGCTATCCCATTGATAAAAGTTTTTCCTTGTTTATGCTACTCGCGCGCGCGATTTTTCGGCTATTTGAGACTCTGACGAGATTTTTTTTATACGTGTATAAAATTCCCCTAACTTAAAGTTTTGTTTAATTTTTTTATAATATTTTACATTAATATTTAAAAAATTTAATATATTTTATACAATTATTTATTTAGAATAGATTAAGTATTCATTTATTCGCAAAATATTGCTCTTATATTGAGAAATTGGTGTGCAAATGATAGGGGGTTGACCAGTGCAATAAGAATGCTTACGAAAGTAGTGAAATTATGGTGGAAATGATGTAAATGATGTAAATTTTATGTTTTAATTTTAAAATATAGGCTTTGTTCATAAGAATGCCTTTAAAAAAATAAACATATTTATCTCAGTTTGTGTGGAATGTGCTAGGGGGAAATCTATGGTAATCTATGGTACTGCAAGTATATTCTAGGCCCGTGTATCGATGTTTACTCTAGGGTAAGCTCTACTTATGCTACGTTTAAAGTGTTAATTCTTTAAGTCTTTGGTCATACTATGGTTATTTAATTGTAAACATTATTAGTATTATAGGATTTCCATAATAATAAAAAAAAAAATAGTATGACACAGGCCTATCAAAGTTAAGCAAGTTATTGACAGGCCCTAGGATGCTGTGTTGGTTTTGCATGAGCATGTTATGTGATTGGTTCTTTTTATTCTAGTGGGCTCTGGAGCTTGGTCTTGATAAGCCCTGTGGCTTCTTACTGTCTATACCTTGTTATGTTAAAGGCCTACATATGGTCTATTCCTTCTCTCTGAACATGCAATTTAATTAAGGTTAAATAGAATCTATAACTTCCAGCACTTAATTTTTTTAAAAGAGATTTATTTTTCCTATTTTACTGAACTCCTTATTCACATGAGTATTTATGTAGTTGGTGTCTGCCATCTAACATTTAGTTGTTATTCAAAATGTAAATTGCAATTTTGTTTTATGGTAATGGATGGATCTAGGATAGGTCAAGGTTTACGCCATAGTCGATCCATCCAGGTTAGGTCTCGGTTTAGGACCCTACTAGTTTAGGTTATGATATGTTTTGTTAAGTATTCTCTGTATACTTAACAAATCTTATTGTAAGCTGAACAAGGATAGTCTTAAACCGATCTCGCGGGCCATTCAATCTTTTAATAAGAAAACCCTATGAGAAAATGCAAAACTGAGAGGCCGTAACTTTTTCCTAAAAGGGAACCGGACAAAAAATGTTTTTTTATTCTTCATTAATATATTTTTAGAGTCTATACTGTGATTTTCATAAAAATCTGTTTGAGGCACTTATTGTAAATAATTAACTCCTAAACAATATATTAATAAAAGGAAGTTAATTTAATTCAATTTGATATTCTGTATTTTTATTTCTGCTCTGTCAGTCGATATATCAATATTTTTTTGATATTGATAATTAATCTATTTAAGTTGCAACATATCTATGAAGACCAAATTACCCATAAATATATATATACTTTATATACATATATATATATATATATATACATATATATGTATATATATATACTATATCTTTCATATATAATCGATATACAGTAAAATTAACAATCATACGATAGGTAAGAAAAGTAACCTTTACCATATATATATATAAGAGTATGATCTTGGTAGCATTAAGAAGGTTATGGTAAGTTGTTTAAGCATGGTTTGGTTAAGGATTTAATTGTTTTAATCTAACAATAATTAACCAAACTTAAAATAACCTAATATAAAAAACCTTATGTAAATGTGAAGTTACACCAATAATTATAAATAACAATTTTTTAATGATGATAATTAATGATGAACTTTCAATGGAAACTGCCACCTAAAATTTTTTTTGGTTAAATGCAGTATATATCATCATCATCATCCCAACTGTCCCTTGTTTTCACCCCCAGAACTGGGGTTAGATACACAAACAAATACCAAAAAGTCTGAGGCATGCATGTAGGTATTTGTGGGGCATAAATAAGTGATGGCGGGACCACATTAGCTACCCCATTAAGTATGTACCATACTTTATATATATATATAGCATATATATATATATATATATATATATATATATATATATATATATATATATATATATGGTAAAAAGTTACTTAACGGCTGCAAAATGGGCTGGATCCAATCTAAATAGATGTCTTTGATTATAGTAGTTCATGGAGACCATTTCATGGGAGCTGTTCTTACTTTGTTGACCCTAAATATGGGTTAAGAACAAATTTATTCAGCAATCTATTCATGTGTCATGAGGCTACCTGAACATATGTTTTTATCAACCTCCCATTCTGTGTATCTATTAGTAACACCCATATATATATATATATATATATATATATATATACTCTTATATATATATATATTTCAACATATATATATACCCTACTCTTCATATATGATGGGATGATTAAAGATGTCGTCATCAACAAAAATCAGCATATTTTCCTCGACCTCCATCGTTTGCCACTCAATTCAAACTATTAACAAGAGAAACTTGAGAAGAAAGGAATTTGTTTTATTATCATAATTTAAGAGCTCTAGGGAATTTAATTGCTAAATTTTGTGTATAATCCATGTTCATACGTAAAAATTTTTAAATCATCAAATGTTTGAAGATACCCACTATCATTAATTATAAAATATTAGAGTTGTGAGAGTATATACTCAAGACACTTGAAGGATTTTTAAGAATTGCATTTCTTAGTGTTCCTGATGTTTATCAAGAGAGGAAATTTCAATTATTCGGCCCAAATGACCATTCGCCCATTATTGATTAATGTGTTATAAAAATTAGAAACAACCTACCAATATGCCTAATAAAAAAATAGGAAAATTTTCTATGTATTAATTCAGTTCTTAATGTATTTAGACATTTAAATAAGAATAAAGTGAACTCAATTTAATTCTTCCTTATTACAAATTTGTTAAATTAATTAAAATAATAAATTATACTTTTCTCTTTCCATTATTTCTTCAAAAATTTTTATAAACCTATCAAAATAAATTCTTAATCGTCTCATCACTAATATATATATATATGTAGCATACATATATATATATATAACATATACTATGCTTATATATCATACTTACCATATATAGCATATATATAACCATATATATATATATACCCACACTGCTATATATGCCTTATATACCTGCTATATATGATGGGGATGATTAAGATTAATCGTCATCAGCAAATCAGCATATTTTCTCAATCTTCATTATCAGATTAAATGAGGAAATATTACACCAGAAACTTGAGAAAGATTGTTTCTGTATTATAATTAAGAGCTCTAAATTTAAAGTAGACTAGAATTTTGTATGTGTCCATGTTCTCATTAAAATTTTTAAAATCAATGTTTTGAAGATAATATCATATATTGAAATTACATAAAATATTAAGTTGAAATATAAGGAGCATGAATGATTTTAAATTTTTATTATTAAATTAATCATTATTATTTATCAAGAGAAATTTTCATTATTATTATTATTATTATTATTATTATTATTATTATTATTATTATTATTATTATTATTATTATTATTATTATTTTATTATAAAAATAGGAAAAATTTTCCACATGTATTAATTCAGTTCTTAATGTATTTTAATTTTTTAAATAAGAATAAAGTGAACTCAATTTAATTCTTCCTTATTACAAATTTGTTTAATTTTGTTTATATCATTATGCATTCAGCCTTCAAAATGCGTGTTTTGTAATAACTCGAAACTAGTAGGTTTAAATAAATTTAAAATGTTTAGGATCGTTCTAATTATTTTAGCACTTATATATATATATATATATATATATATATATATATATATATATATATATATATATATATAGCATTTTTAGTAAATATAATTCCGTTAAATAATAAGTATATATATATATATATATATATATATATATATATATATATATATATATATATATATATATATATATATATATATATATATATATATATATATATATATATATATATATATATATGCGAAGTACAGTTTTTATATATATATACATTTATTTTTATAAATAAATATATATATATATATATATATATATACTGCTACTGCCTCTATATAGCTATATACTGTATATATATATATATATATATACTATATATATGGAGGGGAGCTCTTTAGTATTTTGAGAGGTCTGTCAACCTTCTCAGTTTTATTAGCCTTCAGACTGTGATCAATTTCAATACAAGATGTTCAGAGTAATAGGGTATAACATGCTTTTAAGTGTGTGAAAATGTTTAATTCTTTTTTTTATATTGAGAGGAGGCTTTGATTTTGGCTATGGAGCTATTTGGGTTAAGCCCCAAACCGGTAATGGCCATAATCTATTTTGCAACAAATAAAAGGAAATGGTCATAATCCAATAGGCACCAAATAAAAGGCAAACTGCAGCTTTTCAGACCCATAAAATGTTGATTTCAATTGTTTTTCTGTGCCTATTGATCAACTTTGTATTTTTATTTGAAGAAAACCAAAGTTTTTGTCATTTTGGAGCTCACTTCCTACAATTTTTGTCAAAATGACTTGAAACTTGAACTAAAGATGGGTCTATTACCTAAAGAATTATTATCTAGTGGTTTGATATCTGAAGCTAATCCCAGTAATAGTTGAATTCCTAACCAAACTAAAAATGGTTTTGAAAAATGAAAAATTACGATTTATTTTTATGGTTATTGGATCAACATTAAATTTACAGGGCTCCTGTAGTTAAGAGAGATACAAATTTTGTATTTAGATAAATTTTTGGTATATGCAATAGTTTTGCCCATACAAAAAAGATATAAATTAAAAGATGTATATCTCTCTCTCAAAATAAGCCCTGAAAATTTTATATTGATTGGATGACTAGGAGAAGCATTATCACAATTTTTTACTTTTTCAAAAACATTTCTTTTTGAAAAAATGAAAAATTGCAATATTTTTTTGTTCTACTCATCCAATCAATATCAAATTTTTATGGCTTACATAGTTGGGAGAGATACATTTTGTTAATTTTTCAATTTCTAGGGTGGATTTTTCTGACTGCGATAAGTTCTCCCCTAGTGGTTTAAAAGGGGGGGGGGTAAGGCTGGGCTTTCTTTTCAACTTGCGTCATGTTCTTACACTAGTTTTCTGTTTCCCTGTTTCCGGTGCATGTGTTGCATGCACCTTACCCCCAGTCAGCTTATCAAGTTTTGTTATATTTTCAGAATAATACAGAATCTTTGATCCAAATGCTGAAATCTTTTCTTTGGCTAATGTAATTGATATTTTAAATATCTTGATGTCTTAAAAAAGATATATTAAAAGTTTTAGCTAAATTATGAATTTGTTTATATAGGTGCAGTTTATAGCTGAGAGACTCCATATCTTCTTTGTTCATATTTTTGACAAAATATTGCTGGTATTGGCTTATGAAAATTTAAAATGAAAAACAAGATATTAAACTTCCATAAGTTTTTTTTTTTTAACAAATCATTACCTCCAAGTTTAGTGTAAACTAAGATAAAACTAAACATTTTGTCTTGTATGGAATAAACTGAGAAGCAACTTGGAGCTGAAAAGTCTTAAATAAAAATGAAACAAAATAAGTAACAGCATTTCAAATATCAAATGCCTCATAGCCTTAAAAATAAAAAAAATGAGCTGATTATTTTTAACATAGAGTAGAATATAAATATTATATTTGCATTACTGAAGCATGGGATTATGAAGCATTTTATGGAGACTCCTTTCAGGAATATGAAATAGACAGATATTCATTTTATTTATACCAGCATAGAGGAAAGAAGGGTGGTAATGTGGCACTTTGTTAAAAGCAATATTCAATCTGTTTTAATGACTGACAGAACTAATCATGATGTTGAATGTGTGAGACTGTGGGTAGATATACTTATGCATAATAAATTTGTACAGAATCACAGTGCAGTTAATTATCAGCTTATTATTATTATTATTATTATTATTATTATTATTATTATTATTATTATTATTATTATTATTATTATTATTATTATTATTATTTTGTTTATATTTAAGATATTCCAAAAATATGTTAAAATTTTACTTTAGTAGTGTGAGTTATAATTGGAATTACCCACATACAAATTTTAGAATATAAAAAGGAAAAGTTATTCAAAAATAGAAACTGTGTTTAACTTGTTATAGCCTCTCTTTTAAAGTTAAACTGATTTCAGAAATAGGTTTCTCAAAAATTTTCATGAATGATCTTTCCTGTTTAGAATTATTATTAAGATTTCAATAACCAGAACTTTCATGGACATTAAATCATGGTTAATTAGGTGGTCTTAAAATCTGAAATTTAAAGATAAAAAAGTATTTCTGGTATAATATTTGAAGAGTATATTCATACTATGGCAGTTTCAAACATCTTGGGTCATTCATACAAGACAAATTTTTAGTCATTTACATGCACTTCAAAATTAAAAATAATTTTTGTATCATTGCATAATTCTTAAGATGGATAATTCAGTAGGTTAAATAAAGCTCACTGTAAGAAATAAACATTTTGCATAAAAAATACAACTTCACACTGCACTCATTCCTCATGTTGTGTTTTCAAAAGAAATGCTTATTCCTTTTGCTCTGGTCATTTTTCCCATTTAGGGGATCAAACCTGAGGACTATTCAACATTTCAATGCAAAACTATTATAAAGCTTATTGATCATAAACTACATCAAATGAAAATATAGATTAAAGAAATACTTTTAAGTTATAGTTAATTTGTTAAAAGAACTTATTAAGTACCCTTACAGTAATTTGATGCCATTATACCCTTGATACTATTACTGTGCCTTAAATTCTTCCAATACAATACTATATTCAAACTTCTATTAATATATATTGTTATTAAAATAATTTAAATTTATTTACAGCTTTTTAAAAGATCAAAAACAAGAAAACGGTATTTCAAATTAGCAAAGTTGCCCATAAAAAAAAATTACAATAGAGTCTAAATTTAACAAAAGATTGTAAGTAGATCTAAAATCTTCAGGCTATAAACTGGCAAAAATTTCTTTCTTTCTGAGGCATCATCTTTGATACAGAATTATATATATATATATATATATATATATATATATATATATATATATATATATATATATATATATATATATATAAATACATATCTCTTTATTAACTTATATATATTCTTAACAACCAACAACTAACTACTCTACTCTATATATATATATATATATATATATATATTATTATATAACCTTATATATATATATAACATATATATATATATACTCTTTATATATATATATATATATAACTATATATACATATATATATGCATTTTCTGCTATATATATATATATATATATATATATATATACTATATATATGGTTTACTTTTAGTGGTTTTTAAATTTTAAAGAAAACATTTTAATATATTGGTAGAGAGAGATGATGGTATGATTTAATTACAGTGGTAAGCAGTTTATTTATTGAAATGTTAGGTTACCATATTTTCATTCTATCTCCTACTTTTATTCATTAAAAAAGTTAATAATTTATATATATATATATATATATATATACTATATATCTTTATATATATATATATATATATATATATATATCTTTATATGCTATAACTATATATATATATATATATATATATATATATATATATATATATATATATATATATATATATATATATATATATATATATATATATATATATATATATATATTTATATTTGATCTACTTATATATATATATATATATATATATTTTTATATATATATATATATATATACTTAACTTTAAAGTCATAAAACACTATATATTTACTCTTCTATATATATATATAAAGGGAGGTAGTAGGGGACCACACTGGGGGGACCCTTGTAAAACTCTTTGAATCTTTCATATAGCCTCATAGTTGTTTTTGTACAATATTACAACAATGAGCAGAGTGATTTTCTTGACACTGTGTCATACCTTTCCATTAAGATATCTTTAGGTATGAATTTTTAAACATTCTTATGAATTTTCTGTTCAATTCTCTACCAATACTTAAAAGCAATTCAAAATTTTGAATGTAGTTAAATGGAAAAGTCCTCAACACACTTTTTGTATTTCCCCTTTTGAATTTATCTCTTACAGTATTTCATTTATTACATCCATCATCATCATCATCGAATAAAACGAAGTCCTAAACTGTTTGTTGAGTGGTCTCAATTGTTTATCACAATAACAAGTTTGTAGCATACCTAATGCTCCCCAAAACATTTGCAAAACCATTTCCACTTAACACGAATAATGATATTTTCTAAAGAACTCTTCCCTACATTTTTGTTTCCTAAGAATACATATAAAATATTATTTATTTTCTTGAATCCTTAGTCTTAAATATTCTAAAGTAAAAAAATAATAATCTCTATTGCCTTTTTGGTATGCTATACAGTTTATACATCTAATTAAACATGATTAAAAAAAATTGTAGGATTTGTTATTTGTTTTTTTTTTAATGTTCTTAATGTAATTATACTTATTTAGTAATTGTGTTTCACATTAACTATATTGTCTTTGCCTATCCACTTTGGCATTTCCTTCCTGTTGTAAGCCTATCCCAAAAACGGGACCCTTTTCAACCCTCTAATAATAGTACTTTCTCCTTAACCTCTGGTCTTTCAAAATTTTTTAATCTATCTATAACAAGAAGATTAGAAACTTCTTAAACTTCTAACGCTCAACTGGTGACCGTTTCTTACTTTTTGATTTCTGGTCCTTTGCTTTCAACATTTCGGTGAACATTTTGCTTTTGATAGAGTCTGACACGGAACTTTCTCTTTAAGCTATCTATGATTCTCTCTGACTACCTTTCATGTTCTATAGCTCATTAGTTGTAAAAAGCTATCAATCGTCATCCTTTAAATCTATCAATGGTGGTGTTCTTCGGAGTTAATGTTTTTATTCACCTATCTACTTGACAATCTTCCACACAACTACATTATCATCTTTGAACATTCAAACTCGAATATTCCTGGTATCCCCTTTTCTCGTTATCATTCTTGGAAGTACTACATTTTTTTCCTCTCACTAGGTAAGCTTCTTAGTGGTTTCCTTGTATGTATGAGGTGTCCTTCAATTTTTTTACCCCAGTCCTGTTGCTTGCTCTCTATAAGTCGCGTTTTACATCAGTATTGCATCAACATAATCTGTTGTGGTTTCCAATGTACACAGCTCTTCTTTGAAAGTGTGAAGTTCATACTTTTGCAATATCATATAACTGTTTTGCATTTTCTCCCCTTAATATGTTTATGTAATTACAGCAGACAACTTTTCTTCCGCGAACTCTCTCCTTCGTGCGCCAACTCATTTTCTACACAGTTTATTAAATTCTCATCTCTTCTCTCTCTCTCTCTCGTCTCTCTCTCGTTCTCTCTCTCCTCTCTCTCTCGTCTTTTTCTCTCTCTCTTTCTCTCTCTTCTCTCTCTCTCTCTCTCTCTCTCTCCTCACCTCTCTCTCTCTCTCTCCCATTCACTCTCCCTCTCTCTCTCTCTCTCTCTCTCTCTCTCTCTCTCTCTCTCTCTCTCTCTCTCTCTCCTCCTCTTTTTTTTTTCCTCCTCTTTTCTTCCCTCTCCCTCTTTCGTCTCTCTCCTCCTCTCCCTTCTCTCTCCCTCTCTCCTCTCTCTCTCTCTCTCTCCCTCCTCTCTCTCTCTCTCTCTCTCTCCTCTCATCTCTCTCATCTCTCTCTCTCTTTCTCTCTCTCTCATTTATATATATATATATATATATAGGTATTTTTATATATATATAGATAACATGTTTTTATATATATATATTTTACTTATAATTAGTATATATATATATAATATATATATATATATATATTATTATTATTCCAGCATCGTCGAATTTAATTAAGAATGTTCCAATGGTAACATTTCTCTGTCTCGTATCGTTATCAAATCAGGAAATCCTGTGCAACTTTCTTGCAAAAAAATGATGACATTCGGTACTCTTCAGAATTATCATGTTTTAGGAAGAAACGAAGAAAGGAAGAGGTTCTCAGTATCAACGGTCATACATCTTTTTATAAATTATGTAAAAATTTAATAATAATTAAGTTATTTAAATATTCATTTCAAATTTTACAATAAAAAATGATTTTCTGTATGTTGAATCTAAAATAAAGTATTTAAACTGTTTACTTTATAATAATATATATACATTATATATATATATATATATATATATATATAGAGACATCTGACATTTTTAAATAGGAAAATAATGAGTCACCATATATATAACATATATATATATATATATATAGCCTATATATTTTTATTTTTTTTTAAATCTTCAGATCTGTTCGATTTTTAAACTGTTACGTACACAGTAGGTTAACTTTTTTCATAGAGTCAAAATATCTAGTAAGAAACTCTAATAACAGGTTTGTCTGGCTGCCGTGAGTTGTGAAGTCCTGCTTACAAGTGAAATTAAAAATCACTTTTCGCAAAGGAGATCAGAAAAATTAGGAAAGTTGTGAAGTACTGCTGTAGGAAGATTTATAATCTCTTCATGTTTCATAAATAAGACAATAAAATTAGCTGTTTTAAAAATATTTTTTAAAATAAGGATTTAAAAATCCCTTTACCCGAAATTCCGACTCTCTCGAAGTACCTTTATCTAAACTTTTATAAGATTTAACATTTAAAGTTCTTTACAAGTCTGTTTCTGTTTTAGCACTTCCAAAATTTAAGAGAGATTGAAATGTCGTTGTTAAAAGGTATGCAAAATAACTGGAATTTTTTTTAAAAATGGAAATTATAAGATATTTTGAAGTTTTTAGTGATATCTGTTTAGACTTCATATTCCTTATTCCATATTAAGGACGCAAAGAAAGCTTATACCTTCATTATAATCGCAGAGATCAGGAATATATTTGGGAAAGGAGCAGCAGGTAAATTTAGGTTTCTATTTTTGAACAAAAGAAATAAAAATAAGCGTGAATTCGAAAGAAGGGTGTATGAAAATATATAAGTAAGAAAAAATGGAAGAATAAAAGTTGCATACGTAGGAGAAAAAAAAAGGTGAATGATCAGTTTGGAAGGAGAATAAATAGGGACTTGCAAGGGAATATGAAACTCTTCTGGAAGAAAGTACGAAAGATTAAGGGGAATCTTCATAAGATAATGAATAGGGTTGATACTTTTGTGAATGTTGAAATGGATGTTAGGATTGTTGGAGGGAAAACCGAAAATCTGCATGACATGGACAGTGATGAGCTGATAGTGAATGTTTGGATTTGATGATGCAAGAAATATATTTTGGAAAGAGGATGATGGGTGGAGTGAAAAAGCTGAAGAATGGTAAATCAGCAGGCATAGATGAAATTACTGGTGAAATGTTCAAGAATGGAAGCGAGATTGTGATTGACTGGATTTGGACATTATGTAACAAAGGCTTTGTGAAGGGTATATTTCCGAACGATTGGAGGAGAGCAGTAATGGTACCCTTGTATAAGGGTATGAGAGATAGGTGTAACTATAGGAGAATTAGTTATTGAGCGTTGTAGGGAAGACATATGCTGGTAATTTGGTTGAAAGAGTGCGTCGAGGGATCGGTGGTGAAGAACAAGGTTCATTTAGAAATGATAGAGAGTATGTAGATCAAGTTTTCACATTGAAACAAACTTGGGAAAGAAGAAAAATAGATTGTGTTTAGGTTTTATGAACTTGGAACAGGATTAATAGGGAAGCTTTGTGACAGGTGTTGGTGATATATGGTGATGAAGGTAGGCTTCTGAATGGAATCAAAAGTAAGTTTGTCTATAGTGAGCTAGTGTAAGAATAAATGGAAGTGAAGTGAGGAAGGGAAGTGTTGTGTCTCCATGGCTATTTAACTTTTATATGGATTGGGTAATGAAAGAATTAGAGGTAGGGGGAGGCTGTTAGACTGATGAAAAAGTGTGTACGGTGCCCAATTGTACGCTGATGATGTGTGGCGAATCTGAAGAAAGCTTGAAAAGATGTGCAAAAGCATTGGTTTGAAAGTATACAAGCGTATATAAGAGTAAGGTGATGTTAGTGGGTGAGGAGAGTTCGCGTTGTGAAATCATGTTGGGTGGTGAGCAATTGGAAAACGTATATATCCGAGTTTAAAAATTTAGATTATATGCTGGATGAAAGGGAACGGGTGATGCAGAATGTAGTAGGAAAGTTATGAATGGTAGAAAGATGGCTGATGAAATTAAATCTTTGGTGAATGTAAATGGAATAATTCGAGTGTGCTAGAGCTCTGCTTGAAGGTTTGTTACCGATGTTAATGCATAGTAGTGAGACTATGGTGTGGAATAAGAGGTATAAATCTAAGGTGCATTCTGTTCACATGGATAAATTAAGGTTCGTGTTAGGTTTGAGAAAAATTGATAAAATGATGAATGAACCTGTTTGGGAGTTTTTTTGGTGTGAAGAAAGGTGTAAATGAGAGATTAAACGAGGGTTTTAAGATTGCTTGGTCATATGGAAAGGATGGATAATAGTCGATTGATTAAGCGAATGTTATAGTGGTAAGTGTGCTGGCAATATGACCTGGCAGAGGACGAAAAGTGGTTGAGTAAGTAAAGGAATACGAGTTTGGGAGGCGAGAAGAAAGGTGGCATAATAGGAATATATATATATAATATATATATATATATATTATTATATATATATATATATATATATATTATATATTTATAATATATATATATATATATATATATATATAATATACTATATATATATAATATAATATATATATATATAATATTAATAATATATATATATATATATAATATATATATTTATATTAATTATATTACATATATATATATATTATATATATATATATATAATATATATTAAAAAAAATTATATATATTAATATATATATATTAAATATTATATATATATATGGTAGGCAGGGGGGGGCACTTGCCACCCCGCTAATCTTGGCGAAATAAAAAACTGATGATCCTTATATGTTTGCCAGACGACGTTTTTAAGGATTTATTAGTAGAAAACTGAAGGAGTAATTACTAGTTACTAACGTATTATAAACTTACATTTTTTATAGTTTTAATGTGTTTTCGTTTTCATATTGGCTTGAAGTCAACTAACTAGCTGTGTGCTTTTTTTGACATTATTCTCCGCTGGAACTCTCAGAATGTCGATAAGAATTTGGCGGCTGATAAAGCTGCTATATATATATATATATATAATATATATTATATACTATATATATATATATATATTATTATATTATATATATATATTATATTAATATATATATATTATATCAATATATATATATATAATATATATATATATATATTATATTATATATATATATATATATATATATATATATAATCTTAAACTTAAAATTAATTAAAATAAAATTAAAATAAATTTAAATTAAATCCTGCCTACGCCCATATAATATATATATATAATATATATATATTATATATATTATATAATTATATATATAATATCTATATAAGTAATATATATATATATATTAGTACTATACTATATATATATATATATATATATATATATTATATATATCTATTATATATAATATATATATACTATATATATATATATATAGATATGAGTAGTATATATATATATATATATATATATATATATATAGTTGCTATATATATATATATATATTTACTGTATATGAAAAATACTGAAACAAAAATCGATTAAGCTAATAATATATGCGATCAATAGCATTTTAGATAATGTTATTTCAAATGTCACAATATCATATAGGCCTACCGGTATTTTTCAATCTCTTTTTTTTTTATTATTATTTAATAATAAATTGAATTTCATTAAAAAAGTAAATAATTAATTATTTTATCGCATTTTGTTATTCGAATGTTCCCTAAACTATTCACCCTAAGTTTTTAAAATTTCCCCTAAATAAAGGGTAATTACGGAAATTTTTGATTACTATGTTACAACTTCATTCATAAATCGTGATTGTTTTCTTCCTGAAAAAGGAAAGGTTTTTTTTTCCATTTGCTTTAACTTAATAATATAATAAACTATGGTAATACATAATGAAAGAGTGTTTGAGAATAAAGTTAAAGACATAAATAAATAAACTTATAGCAAATTTGCTTTTGCTTAAAGCAGAGATTCCCAACCGGTATGCCGCGGCACTTATGTGTGTCGTGAGATCTGTCAGGGGTGCCGCGTGATTTTAATCTAATTGTAACATCTTTAACCATTTTAATGAAATTACGTTTTCAATTTATTAGGCAAAAATTCTTTAAGAAGGCTTTAACCTCCCTCTCTCCTGAAAGTTAATTATTATATATATATATATAATATATATATATGATATATATATATATATATATAAATATCCTAAATCTAATGTTTTATATCTATACACTTATGACATAATATTATATATATATATATATATAGTAGTGTGGGTAAATGCCCGGGCACTTAAGAATTGGGCAAATGCCCTGGGCATTTGGGCATTTTAGAGGGTATTATTATTATTATTATTATTATTATTATTATTATTATTATTATTATTATTATTATTATTATTATTATTATTATTATTATTATTATTATTATTATATTTTTTTTTTGTGTGCACATATGTGTTTTGTATATATATATATATATATATTATATATATATATATATATATATATATATAAAAAGGTTACGAATGAGAATAAGGGGAATCTGCTTTAGAATAATGAATAGGAAGGTGCCTTTCGTAGCTGCTGAAATGAATTGTGAAGGGGTGTGGAGAACACTTTCGAAATCTACATAACATTTTGCACTAATGAAGGATTGAATGAATAGTGAATGTGTGCTGGTTTGATGGTGCAAGAAGGAATAAGTATTTTCGGGATAAGTTCATTAGTAAGGAGGAGGTTAATGGGTAGAGTGAGAAAGTTGAAAGAATGGTAAATCTGCCAGGTATAAGATGAATTAAACTGGTGATGATCAAGAATGGAGGAGATGGTGATTGATTGATTTGGAAAAGTTTATGGAGGCTTTGGAGGGAGTAGTTCTGTGGGATTGGAGGACAGCAGTATTATAAGGGTAAAGGGGATACTGGTTGGTAACTGTAGGAATTATAGGGGAAATTAGCTTATTGAGTGTTGTAGAGAATATATAAACTGGTATTTTGGTCGAAACAGTGCGTTGAGTGACTAAAGGGCTGATTGGTGAAGAACAAGGTGCATTTAGAATTTTTAGAGGGGATGTGTGGATCAAATCTTTACATTGAAATGAATGATGGAGAAAATGAGACAGAAGAAGAATAAATTGTATTTAAGTTTTAATGGATTTGCAACAGGTGCACGACAGGAATTAATAGGGAAAGCCCTGCCGTCAGAATGTTAGTGAATATATGGTGGTGTTGGTAGGCTCACCTGAATGGAATCAAAAGTATGTATGCGATAGTGAAGCGTGTGTAAGAATAAATGGAATCAAAAGTGATTGGTTTAATATTAATAGCGGAGTGAAGCAGGGACGTGTTATGTCTCCTTGGTTATTCAATTTGTATGTGGTTGGGGTTATGAAGAATTAGAGTAGGGGTGGCAGAGGATGGTGCTAGAATGATGGAGAATGGAAGAGAGTGGAGGGTGCCTTACCTATTATATGTGAATGATTTGGTTTTGTGTGGCAAATCTGAAGAGTTTAAGAAGATTGGTATAGAGATTGCCAGGGTGGTGTAAAAGGAGGGGTTTGGAAGTAAACGTAGATAAGAGTAAGGTTATGGTTATGAGTGAGGACAGTCCTCGGTGTGAAGTTATGTTAGATGGTGAGCAGTTGGAATAAGTGTCTGGGTTTACCACCATAGTATATATTTGGATGAAAAGGAACGGATGATGCAGACTGTAGTAGAAAAGTTGTGAAATGGCAGGAAGGTGACTGAGCAATTCCAATCTTTTGTGGATGTAGGGACTAAGTTTTCCCCTTGAGGTACGTCTAGGGTCTTCATGAGAGTATGTTGTTACCTTGTGTTTAAAGTAGTAGTAATTAGACTATGGTCCTGGAATAAGAGGTATAGATCTAAAGTACAATGTGTTCAGATGGACAATCTTAGGAACTTGTTAGGTGTGAGAATTGATAAAATGAGAAATGACGTGAAGAAAGGGGTAAATGAGAGAATAAATGAAATTACATTGAGATGGATTGGTCATGTGGAAAGGATGGATGATAGTCGGTTGTTAAGGCGGATGTATAGTGGTGAGTGGTGCTGGGAATCGACCGGCTGGGAGACCTAAGAAAGAGTAGATTGAGTCAGTAAAGGAATGCCTGGAGGAGAGGAATGTGAGTTTGGAAGGGCGAGAAGAAGGTGCATAATAGGGAGTGAATTCCGGGGTTTTGTGAGGGGTATGGTTGTGGCCACCTGGACTTGACTTGGCAATAATTTCATCAGCCTTATGTGGGGAACCTTATCAAAAGCTTTGCTAAAGTCTTGATATTATATATATAGACTTTAGCAAAATTTTTGGTAAGGTTCCCCACATACGGCTGATGAAGTAGGTGGAGTGGTACATGGTTGGATTAAAGAGTGGTTGTGAAATAGAAAACAGTGTGTACAGCTAAATGGCAATGCCATCATGGGAAATAGTGAAGAGAGTTGTTCCCACAGGGTTTAGGTGCTGGGGTAATATTGTTCCTCATATACCATCTAAATGAATTTAGACCAAGTGACTTAAATGTAAGGTTTTTTTAAGTTTGCAGATGATCGCAAATAGGCTACCTCAGTAAGGAATAGTGAAGGATATATAAAGACTCAAAATGATCTTGATAGAAATTACAGAATGGGCAAGATAAATGTGGCAAATGAAGTGAATGAATTTAAGTTTTCATCTAGGTTCCTCAAATAAAAGTTTTAACTATACGATATGAATGGGGATTGCTTGAGTCTGTGGACCTAAGAAAAAGTCTAAGTTGGGTTATAAGCAGTAATTTGAAAGTAGCTAATCAGTGTTTGGAAGCAAGAAATAAAGCTAATAAGATGCTGGGCATAATAAATCGTAATGTTGTTTGCAAGAGCAAAGGAGTTATAACAAAACTGTATAATAGCTTTGTTAGGCCAGTATTGTGCACAAGTTTGGGTCCCTTATTTAAAGACTTAGATATGCTAGAGATTGCGCCTGTAGAGAGACAAGAGTATTTCGGGTTTTGAGGGTTAAAGAGTATGAGGAGAGGCTGAAGGAGTTAGGAATGTTTTCTGTAGAAAGGCGATTTCTCAAAGAGGATATGATACAAGTCTACAAAATATTTACATCTATTTATAATAGAGACCAATAAATTCTTCAGAGTAGAGCACGGACGGGAGACTAGGGGCATAGTAAAAAAATTAAGAAGAAAGCATGCCATCTTGATGTAAGAAAGCATTCATTCAGCAATAGGGTTGTTAAATTTTGGAATTGTTTGCCACAGGAGGTTGTTGAGTATACTCGAGTGCAACATTAAGAAAAGGATTGGATAGGTATATGGATGTTTTGGGTATCATATTGTATATTTTAATTAAGCCAAATTTGCGGGTTTTTAGTTACAGTAGTTATTAAGGTTAAACTGCATGTTACTATAAAGTTATTAAAGCTTGTAGTGTGGTTGGTGTGTACTTTAGCTATAGTTTTTTTTTCTTTTAGTTTTAGACTTTGTGTATATTATGTAAGTTATTGACAAGCCCTAGGGTGCTTTGTGTATTTGCCTGAGCACGTTTTAGACTTTGTGTATACTAAGTAAGTTATTGATAAGCCTTAGGGTGCTTTGTGGATTTGCATGAACATGTTGTTTTGTGATTGGTTCTGTTGGTTTGACTGGGACAGTCTTGATAGGCCCATGTGGATTCTTATTGTCTTTTTATTTCTAATGTTTCTAATGTTTGACGAGATGCCATTGTGAGGGTCTGTTGAGATCCTGTGAAGCTCTAGGGTGGATTTTCTGACTGTAACTAGTTCTCACTAGAAGGTATAAAGGGGATGGTAAGGCTGTGCTTAATTTTCGACTTGCGTCATACTGTTCTACTACCTTTCTGCTTCCGGTGCATGTTGGCACTTTACCTCCAGTCTTGGGGAGAGAAGGTGGGTGATGATGACAATATATAAATATAAATACAATACATAAATATAATTGCAAAAAATGAAATAACTATATTTTGAATGTTTTTTTTTTCAAATTCTGTCAATATTTCATCCTTTACTGATAATTTTATAAATGCCCAGTTTTTGGGCGGGCATATATGAAATGGGCAAATGCCTGGACAAATGCCCATTTATAAATGCCCTGCCCCACTGGCATTTGCCGCGTAACATCACTATATTATATATTATATATATATATATATATATATATTTATATATATATATAATAATATATATATATATATATATATATATATATATATTATATATATTATATATTATAATTATATATATATATATTATATATATATATATTATTAATATATAATAAATTAAAATTATTATTTTATATATATATATATATATATAATTAAGGGTTTATTAGGCCTATTATTACGTAAAATTGCAGACAAAAGTCTCTGCCAGGCGTAAGACAGTAAGTTGCTCTATGTCTCTATGATCTCTATGATGTCTATGAGTCTATGTATATTGTTAATTTAAGACTGCTTTCCATTTTGTTTTAAAATTTGTGCTAGAAATGTTCTAAAATTTTCAAGAAATAGGAGAGCGAACTTATATCACCTACTTTAAGTGAGAGTAATTTGAACATTATCAATTTCCTGGAATCTTCAATCATCAAAAGAATTTCTTTAAGCAAAGAACGTATTTAGAGAGTTATTTGTCTTACGGATTTTCATGGAACAACGATGCAGATAATCCATGTCCCCTGTGCTTAGTGTGTGGTGAAACGCTAAGCCATGGTACCCAGCAAACTTAAGAGACATCTTGCTACGAAGCACATAGGTGTATCCCAGAAACCTGGTTCATATTTTTCAAGGCTATGTAAAATCAAGAAAAACGTTGGTAAAAGAATGTTGAAGAGAATTTACCACAAGTGACTCTTCTCTCGCAGCTTCATTTAAAGTTGCGAACTGTTCGCCAAGAAAATGAAACCTCATACAGATGAAGAGGATATCATTATCCCGGTGTGCAAAATTATCGTTGAAACCATACAAAATTTCAAAGGTTCCTCTCTCAAACAATACTATTAGCAGTAGAATATCTGAAAATGTCATTGAAATATAAATGAACAGTCACAATATAAAATAAAACCTCACACAATGAATTTGCTTTACAAATCGATTAATACTACTGATATTATCTGCCAAAATCAGCTTCTTGGATTCTGTAGATTTATTGACGTAAATATATCGTGGAGCAGCTTTTGTTTTGCAAAGAATTGGAAACAACTAGTACCGGCGCCGATAATTTCGCTTCCATCTCTTCCTATACGGCCAAATATCCTGGTGCTTTTCATGGAATGACCTGTTGGTATTATGTACTGATGGTGGCGGAGCCATCAACATGACAGGGAAAGCAAAATAAAGGGATTTGTTGCGCCAGCTTTACAGGTAAAGATGTATCATTGAAAATAACTCAACTGGTTTTCGGCACAGAGAAGCACTAGTAGGGAAAAGTTATGGTGAGGCAGTTCGCTGAATTATAATTCAGGTTGTGAAGATTATAGAATTAAATTAAATCACGACCTTGTGAATTGAAGAGCTCTTTGAAAAAAATGTTGTGAAATGGGAGTGACACATATCTCAGCATTTATTATCTCATTGTAAGAGTATACTGAAAACCGCGTCTTTACACTCAAAGAGAGAACTAAAAGTGTTTTTTTGAGAAAGAGAGAACCAATGATGCATTTTCCTTGTTGCCGTGCAAAATGATGTTGGTATTGTTTACGAGCTGTCATATCTGTCAGATATGATTTAGTAAACTAAATGTATTAAATACTTCATTACAGGGACGACAAGAAACAACAGTTTCTTCAACCAATGAAATGAAAAGTTTCATGAGAAAGGTAGCTTCTTGGAAGTTTGCAATTGAGAAAAGTGATTTTTCAAATTTCCCAATCCCTTTTAAAATTTTTGAAATATGTAATGGCGAGGAAAAAGCTAAAAGACCTTATTCTTGTATCAAAATTGCATGATGCAGTAGATAAGTACTATTCTTCTTTTTCCGTAAAGAAAAGAGTGGATTGTTTCCCCATTTCACAAGGCAGATATTGCTGAAGAACTAGATTTCACAGCTACTGAAAGAGACGAATTTAATGATCTCTGCGCTGATTCTTTACTGAAAATTAAACTTGAGAAGACTGACTTATCAGTGGCTTCTTTTTGGCTTAGCATACAAAAGGAGTATCCTAACCTAGTAGAAAAGCCACAAGTTTCCTTTTGCCATTTTCAACATCATACTTTTGTGAACAAGCTTTCTCTGCAATGGTCACAATAAAATGCAAAACAAGAAATAGATTGTTGAATCTTCAGGAAAATATGCCTGTTGCGTTATCAAACATCAGACCTAACATACAATATTTGTGCTCCAAGCATCAAGCACAAATTTCCCATTAATCGATTCTAAACCGCAAACTCCAGCTTTCAAATTTTAACAGGTATGTTTTATAGATATTTTAAATTTAAAATCTATTATTATTATTATTATTATTATTATTATTATTATTATTATTATTATTATAACAAGTGTGCCTCAAAAATTCCACAGCCTTAAATAGGGTGCCGTGAATTACAAAAGGTTGGGAATCACTGGCTTAAAGACTTGAAAAGATCTAAGTTTTTTATAAAAGGTTAATATCTTGATCCATTGAAGCTCCTCTTAAGCTTCAACAATGCTTTAAAAATTTCACTAGGTCGTAACAATCCATTTTAATTTTCCACCTACCTTGTGTCGCCCATTCGTGAGAGCTTTGTCCATTTTGTGTCTGGGAAAATCTTTTCTTTTTTTTTCTTTTAAAATAGTAGTCGGCCTTGGCAGTCTAAAATAGCATTAGTTGCATTCGATGTGCCATAAAGTTTTTAATGAGTTGTACTTCACAGAATGTGAACAATGGATGAACATCTTAACCCGCTGGATATTTTTGACAGCTTAAACACCTCTAAAACATTTCTTCATTGCTTTTACACCATCATATCGTGTTGTCCAATCAGAAAGTTAATATTTATATCAAAGTTCGTAGTAATTAACCTCAGATAGAGATAAAGGAAACAAGCACCGCAGTAGAGGCAACAATGGACCTACTTGAGACTGCCATGTCAACTAAATATTTAATCAAATACATGCCCATGCGACAAACACACCTACACCACACCTAAGGCCTGTCAATTTCTTAAACAAAGGCTAACAACAATACAAGCTTTAATAAGTTTAATTGTGATACTGGTAGCTACAACGTGCGGTTAATTTAATAACTAACTAAAAACCCGCCACTTTGGCTACGTCAGAATATACTATATATGGACAAACAATCCATATACCTACCATCCTTTCTTTAAATGTTGCAAAATTGAGTCACACTCAACAAACTCCTGCGGGAAACCATTCAAAAAATTTTAAATACTATACAAAATGAATCAAGGTTACACGTCTTCCTACATTTCTTATTGTGTCCCCTAGAAAAACTGTCCGTGGTAAAATATTTTAAGACTTGTTTCATGTTCCCTATGACTGGGAGAATTTGAAGGGGACATAATGGCATATGAGGACAATCTGGCATGTTTGGATCGATGAGAGAGGAGGCGAATATCCGAGAGGTGGTCGGAGTTGTTTTGGCGGAGGAGTTGGAGGAAGCAAGGATGAAGATAAACATACAGAAGACAGAGATCATTAACAGTAACGGGAGAAAATGAAGTAGGGATGAGAAATAATGGTGAGAGAAGGGGAGGTGATAGCGGTAAAATACCTGCACATTATCTCGGAGGGTGTTTTAACAGAAGGGGCGGAAGTGGGAGAAGAGATTACGCGAAAGAATGGAAAAGTATGGATAAGTTATGAAAGCGGTATACCCATGATGAAGATAGAAACATAGGAAAATAGACGGTTAAAAAAAGTGGATTTTTTTAACAGCAATAACTGAACTCCCACACTGTTGTAGGGGGGCGGAGCGGAAACATGGACAACAACGAGAAGCGAGAGAGTAGAATACAAGCGGCGGAGATGAGGATATTTAGAGAAATATGATTGGAAAGAGTAAGAGAGACAGAATAAGAAATGAAGTTATTAGAGAATATATAGGTGTGAAGAAGATGACACTGAAGATGGATGTGGGGAGATTGAGATGGTGGGGACATCTGGAGAGGATGGAGCAGGAGAGAATGCCAAAAAGAAGATGGGAATGGACACCAGAGGGCAGAAGACCAATGGGAAGACCGAAGAAGAGATGAGGGGAATCGGTGGAGGATTCTCTGGAAAGATGTCAGCTACACCAAATATAGAGCGCTGAAGAGAAGAGGAATAGTGCAGGAGAGTGGACGTCTGGAGAAAGATGCTTGCGCGGCTGACAGGATGAAGAATCCTTCCTGGGAGAGGAAAGAAAGAAAGAAATATATATATATATATATATATATATATATATATATATATATATATATATATATTATAATATATATATATATATTATATATATATATATATATATATATATATATATATTATATATACTGTGGAACAATCAGCCACTTCAACTAAGAAAATCTTCACCAAACTAACAAAACTGTTTCCCTCATTTCTAATAATCAAAATCATATACTCTTAATTCTGCTTTGATCAACTATTATTTTTTATTTATTATTAAAAATTTTAATTAAGGGAACTTAAGACCATCAAAAAATTTGATAACTTAAATAATTTAGGGAAGGGGTCTAACGGATATATATATATATATATATAGTATATATATATAGTATATATATATATATATATATATATATTATATAGATATATATATATATAATATATATATAATATATAATATATATATATATATATATATATTATATATATATATATTTATATAGAAAAACAACTACAATTACTTAGTTACATGAACTTTCATCTAGTGTCATGCTACTCATTGAGATGATTAGTTCTTAAAAATAGAATAGCATATGCCAGGTTCCTTCATTTTTTCTCTTTGGTCTGATTTTATAATGTGAAGAGCAGAAAAAGCAGTTTCACGCTAACTTGCGTTGGAGGTAGATCAGTAACAGCAATTTCAGCTTTTTGTACAATGTCTTGATACTTTTGAAGATACATAAAATTTTTCAACTTCTTTCAGTGCAACAAAGAAATTTTATTTAAAGTTATGGAATATTGTGAACAAGGATTAGGAAGGACCTTGCCCTTTTTCTTGGAAACCAATCGGACGCTTTCGACTAAGCTCTTCAATACCTCAAGAAGCTTTTCATACTAATCTTCTGAATTTTCTGAAGAATGACTTGAGAAGGTAGTACATCTGAACATATTGTAAGTGGTGAAACTACAACTATCTCCGTTACTACTTTCTCAAGTCATTCTTCAGAAATCAAGATTAGTATGAAAAGCTTCTAGATATTGAAGGGTGCTTAGTCGAAAGCGTCGATTGGTTAAAGAAAGGTCACAGGTCCTTCCTAATCCTTGACACAATATCCATAACTTTAAATAAATTTCTTTGCTGCACTGAATAGAGTTGAAAATTTTATGTAACTTCGAAAAGTATCAAGACATTGTACAAAAAGCTGAAAATTGCTGTTACTGATCTACCTCCAACGCAAGTTAGCGTGGAACTGCTTTTTTTTCTGCTCTTCACATTATAAAATCAGACCAAAGAGGAAAAAATGAAGGAGAATCTGGCAGATGCTATTCTATTTTTAAGAACTAATCATTCAATGAGTAGATGAATATTAGATGTAAGTTCATGTAACTAAGTAATGTAGTAGTTTAATATATTATATATAATTATATATAATATATATATATATATATATTATTATATATATATATTATATATATACTATATATATATATATATATATATATAATATTATTATATATATATTAATATATATATATAATATATCTATATAATCCGTAGACCCCTTCCCTAAATTATTTAAGTTATCAATGTTTTGATAGTTTAGTTCTCATAATTTGAATGTTTTAATAAATAAATAAAAATAATAGTTGTATTATCAAAGCAAATTAAGAGTATATGTTTTATTAATAGAAATGAGGAAACATTTTTGTAGTTGGTGAAGATTTCTTAGTTGAAGTGGATGATTCTTCCAACATCTATATATCATATATATTATATATATATTATATATATATATATATATATATATATATATATATATATATATATATATATATATACTATATATATATATATATATATATATATATTTCTTTCTTTCCTTTCCACTCCCATGAAGGATTCTTCATCCTGTTCAGCCGCGCGAGCATCTTTCTCCAGACGTCACTCTCCTGCACTATTACTCTTCTCTTCAGCGCTCCTCATATTTGGTAGCTGACATCTTTCAGAGAGTCCTCCACCGATTCCCCCCATCTCTTCTTCGGTCTTCCCATTGGTCCTTCTGCCCACTCTGGTGTGCCATTCCCATCTTCTTTTCGGTATTCTCTCCTGCCTCCAATCCTTCCTCCAGATGTCCCCACCATGTCAATCTCCACACCATACAATCTTTCATGTCATCCTTCTTTCACACCTACCTCTCCTTTAATAACTTCACCTCCTATTCTTTCTACCAAATTCTCTCCTTTATCACATTTCTTAATATCCTAATCTCCGCCGCTTTTATTCTACTCTCCTCTCTTCTCGTTGTTGTCCATGTTTTCGCTCCGTACAACAGTGTGGGAGTCAGTATGCTGTTAAAAATCACTTTTTTAACCTCTATTCCTATGTTTCTATCTTTCATCATGGGGTATCCCGCTTTCATAACTAATCCATACTTTTTCATTCTTCGCGTAATCTCTTCTCCACTCCTCCCCTCTGTTAAAACACCCTTCGTATTTATTGTCCCCTTTTTACCGCATTCACCTCCTTCCTCTGCCACCATTATTGCCCTGCCTTTATAAAGTTCCTTCCACTGTAAATATCTCTGTCTTCTGTAATGTTCATCTTCATCCTTGCTTCCTCCAACTTCCTCCGCAAACAACTCACCACCTTCTCGAATCCCCTCCTCTCTCTCGCTCCAACTTGCCAGATCGTCCGCATATGCCATTATGTCCCCTTCAAATTCTCGCAGTCATAGGGAACATGATACAAGTCTATAAAATAATTTACCACGGACAGTTTTTCTAGGGGACACAATAAGAATTGTAGGAAGACTGTAACCTTGATTCATTCTGTAATAGTATTTAAAATTTTTTGAATGTTTTCCCGCAGGATTTTGTTGAGTGTGACTCACTTGCAACATTAAGAAAAGATTGGATAGGTAATTATGGATTGTTTTGTCCTCAAGATAGTATATTTTCTGACTGTAGTCAAAAAGTGGCGGTTTTTTAAGTTAGTTATTAAAGTAAACCGCCATGTTTGTAAGGCTACAGTATCACAAATAAACTATTAAAGCTTGTATTGTTATATTGAACCTTTGTTTTAAGAAAATTGACGGCCTTAGGGTGTGGTGTAGGTTTGGTTTGTCGCATGGGCATGTATTTGATAAATATTTAGTTGTCTGGGACAGTCTCGATATTTCCATGTTGCCTCTAACTGGTTCTTGTTTCCTTATCTCTATCTGGGGTAATAACTACGAATTTTGATATAAATATTAACTTTCGATTGGACAACGATTTGATGGTGTAAAAGCAATGAAGAAATGTTTTAGAGTGTTTAAGCTGTCAAAAATATACAGCGGCATTGTATGTTCATTGCTTTGTTCACATTCATGTGAAGTAAAACTCATTAAAAACTTTATGGCACATCGAATGCAACTATATGCTATTTTAGATTGCCAAGGCCGACTACTATTTTAAAAGAAAAAAAAAGAAAAGATTTTTCCAGACACAAAATGGACAAAGGCTCTCACGAATGGGGCGACACAAGGTAGGTGGAAAATTAAAATGGATTTGTTACGACCTAGTGAATTTTTAAAGCATGTTGAAAGCTTAAGAGGAAGCTTCAATGGATCCAAGATATTAACCTTTTAATAAAAAACTTGAATCTTTTCAAGTCTTTAAGCCAAAGTGATTTCCAACCTTTTGTAATTCACGCCACCCTATTTGGCTCTGGAAATTTTGAGGCACACTTGTTATATATAATATATAATAATATATAATAATATAATAATTAAATAAATAATTATAATAATAGATTAATAAATTTAAAATATCTATAAAACATACTGTTAAAATTTGAAAGCTTGGAGTTTGCGGTTTAGAACGATTAATGGGTAAATTTGTACTTGATGCTTGGAGCACAAATTTTGTATGTTAGGTCTGATGTTGGATAACGCAACAGGCAATATTTTCCTGAAGATTCAACAATCTATTTCTTGTTTTGCATTTTATTGTGACATTGCAGAGAAAGCTTTTTCACGAAAGAAGTAGTGATGTTGAATGGCAAAAAGAATACTTGTGCTTTTTCTACTAGGTTAGGATACTCCTTTTGAATGCTAAGCCAAAAATCAGCCGCTGATAAGTCAGTTTTCTCAGTTTAATTTCAGTAAAGAATCAGTGCAGAGATCATTAAATTCGTCTCTTTCAGTAGCTGTGAAATCTAGTTCTTCTGCAATATCTGCATTATGAAATGGGGAAACAATCCACTCAGATTCTTAACTGAAAGAGAAGGAAAGTACTCATCTTGCAATTTTGATAAATGATCAAGAATGAGGTCTTTTAGCTTTTCCTCGCCATTACATTTCAAAAATTTTAAAAGGGATGGAAAATTTGAAAAATCACTTTTCTCAATTGCAGACTTCCAAGAAGCTACCTTTCTCATGAAACCTTTCATTTCATTGGTTGAAGAAACTGTTGTTTCTTGTCGTCCTGTAATGAAGTATTTAATACATTTAGTTTACTAAATATATCTGACAGATATGACAGCTGTAAACACCAATCATCATTTTGCAGCAACCTAGGAAAATGCATCATGTTTCTCTTTCTCAAAAAAGACTTTTAGTTTTTCTTTGAGTGTAAGAACGCGGTTCAGCATATCTTCGGTATGTAATAATGAGATATATGGTGCATTCCATCACAATCATTTTTCAAAGAGTCTTCAGTTCAAAGGTCCGTTATTTAATTTAATTATAATCTTCTCACCTTTGATTTATAAATTTCAGCGAACTGCTCACCATAATTTTTCCCTACTAGTGGCTTCTCTGTGCAGAAAAACAGGAGTTATTTTCAAGCATTTTCCTGTAAAGCTGGCGCAATAAATCCTTTATGCTTTCCTGTCATTGATGGTGCACCATCAGTACATATTTCACAACAGTCGTTCCATGAAAGACCATGGTTATTGAGATAGGAAGAGACGGAAGCGAAATTATCGGCGCCGGTACTAGTTGTTTCCAACTCTTTGCAAAACAAAAGCTGCTCCACAATATATTTACCGTCAATAAATCTACAGAATCAAAGAAGCTGATTTTTGGCAGTAATATCAATATCAGTACTCTCATCTATTTGTAAACAATTTTATGGTGAGTTTTTATTTTATATGTGTACTTGTTCATTTATATTTAATGAACATTTAGATATTCTAATCGGCTAATAGTATTGTTTTGAGAGAAGGAACCATTAATTTTTGTATGGTTTTCAACGATACTTTTGCACACCGGGATAGATTGATATCCCTCTACAGCTGTATGAGGTTTTCAATTTTCTTTGGCGAGCAGTTCGGCAACTTTTAATGAAGCTGCGAGAGAAGAGTCACTTGGTGGGTAATCTCTTCAACATTCTTTTACCAACTTTTTTCTTGATTTTCTAATAGCCTTGAAAAAATATGAGCCATGGTTTCTGGGATACACCTTATGTGCCTTCGTAGGTCAAGATGTTCTCTTAAGTTGCTGGGTAACGCATGGCTTACGCGTTTTCACCATTCACACTATAAGCACAGAGGGCATGATATCTGCATCGTTGTTCCAATAAATCCGTAAGACAAATACTCTCTAAATACGTTCTTGCTTAAAAAGGAAATCTTTGATGTTGAAGATCCAGGAATGATAATGTTTAAATTACTCTCACTTAAAGTAGGTGATATAAGTTCGCTCTCCTATTTCTTGAAATTTTAGAACATTTCTAGAGCCAAATTTTAAAACAAAATGGAAAGCATTCTTAAATTAACATATACATAGACTAATAACATCATAGAGATCATAGGACATAGAGCAACTTACTGTCTTACGCCTGGCAGAGACTTTTGTCCTGCAATTTACGTAATATATAGGCCTATATAACCTATATATAATATATATATTATATATATATATATAATATATATATATATTATATTATATATATATATATATATATATATATATATATATAAATATATATATTATATATATATATAATATAATATATGATATATATATATATATATATAAATATATATATATATATATATATTATATATAATATATATATAAGTGATGTACGCGGGAAAATGCCCAGTGGGCAGGCATTTTAAAAATGGGCATTTGTCCAGGCATTTGCCTATTTATAAATGCCCGCCCAAAAACTGGGCATTTATAAAATTATCAGTAAAGGATGAAATATTGACAGAATTTGAAAAGAGAAAAAACATTCAAAATATAGTTATTTCATTTTTTGCAATTATATTTATGTATTGTATTTATATTTATATATTGTCATCATCACCCACCTTCTCTCCCCAAGACTGGAGGTAAAGTGCCAACATGCACCGGAAGCAGAAAGGTAGTAGAAGAATATGACGCAAGTCGAAAATTAAGCACAGCCTTTACCTCCCCCTTTATACCTTCTAGTGAGAACTAGTTACAGTCCAGAAAAATCCACCCTGAGCTTTCAACAGGATCTCACAGACCCCTCACATGGCATCTCGTCAATGCATAAGAAACATTAGAAATAAAAAGACAATAAGAATCCACATGGGCCTAATCAGACTGTCCAGTCAACCAACGAAACAATCACAAAAACAACATGTTCATGCCAAAATCCACAAAGCACCCTAAGGCTTTCAATAACTTACTTAGTATACACAAAGTCTAAAACGTGCTCGGCAAATACACAAAGCACCCTAGGGCTTGTCAATTATTACATAATATACACAAAGTCCTAAAACTAAAAGAAAAAAAAAAATCTATAGACTTAAAGTCACTGCCAACCACACTTCAAGCTTTAATAACTTTATAGTAACATGCAGTTTAGGGCTTGTCAAACTACTGTAACTAAAACCCCGCAAATTTGGCTTTAATTAAAATATACAATATTGATACCTCAACCTCCATATACCTTTCATCCTTTCTTAAATGTTTGCACTCGAGTTCCATACTCAACAACCTCCTGTGCTAACAATTCCCAAAATTTAACAACTCATATTGCTGTAAATTGACTGCTTTCTTACATTCAAGATGGGCATGCTTTCTTCTTAATTTTTTTCTTATGCCCCTAGTCTCCCGTCCGTGCTCTACTCTGAAGAATTTATTGGTCTCTATTATAATATATGGATGTAATATTTTTGTAGACTTGTACATGATCTCTTTTGAGAAAATCGCCTTCCTACAAGAAAAACATTCACTATACTCTTCCAGCTCTTCCTCATTAGCTCTTATCCCCTCAAACCCAGAAATCACTTGTCTTGTTCTTCTCTAATTTGCGCATCTCTAAGCATATTTCTAAGTTCTTTTAAAATAAGGGACCCAACTGTGCACATACTGGCCTAACAAAGCTATTATACAGTTTTTGTTATATATATCCTTTCTCTTGCAAACACATTACGATTTATTAATGCCCAGCATCTTTTAGCCTTTCTTCTTGCTCCCAAACCTACTGATTAGCTACTTCAAATTCACTGCTTATAATCATTCACCTAGATTGCTTTTCTAGTCCCAAGACTACATAGCCAATCCTCATTTTTCATATCGTATTAATAATCTTTTATTTGAGGAACCTAGATGAAGAAACTTAATTCATTCATTCATTTGCCATTTATCTGCTTCCACTCATAGATAAGTTTATCAAGATCATTTTGAGTCTTTATATATCCTTCACTATTCCTTATTGAGGTAGCCACTTTGGTATCATCTGGAAACTTAAACCTTACATTTAAGTCCTTGGTCTAAATCATTTAGATTGGTATATTGAGAACATATAGTTTACTCCTAAAGAACTTAAACCCTAGTGGGACAACTCTAATCTTATTTCATATTTTCCCATGATGGCAATTGGCCTATTTAGCTAAGTACACATCATGTTTTCTATTATATCACAACCACTCTTTAATCACATACCATGTACCTAACTTACCACCTAACTTCATTCGAGGTCAGGATATACTTCTCAAGAACCGTTAAAATCTCTACTTCTACACTACTAAATAATTACTATGATAATTGCCCGATCTAAAAGACACTAATATTTCAATTGTGAGAAGGTTCCCACATAAGGCTGATGAAATATTATGCAAGTCAAGGTTCAGGATGTAGAGCCACTATACACATAAACCTCTTAACACTAAAAACCCCGGAACTTACACTCTCTATTAATATGCACCTTATCTTAACTCTGACCCCTTCTCAAAGCATCAACATATCACTCTTAATCCTCCAGACTAATTCCTTTAATATTCTGAACAATCTACTCTTTATCATTAGGTATCTCCCTGCCGAGGTCGATTTTCTCCTGCACACTCACCACTATACATCCGCTTATAATAACCAACCGACTTCATCCATCCTTTCCACATTGCCATCCATTTCAATGTAATTTCATTTATTCTCTCATTATACCCCTTTCTTTCAGTCATTTCTTCATTTTATCAATTTCACTTACCTTTAAACAGTTTCCTAGATTGTCCCATTCTCCTTCCCTCTTGATAAAAACAAACCTATTTTTGGGTTACCTTTTTTAAGATTCTATTTTTAAACCCCTTCCTTTTTTTTTTTAATTCCAGACCTAGTCCTAATTATATACTTTAACACAGGTAACAAACATACCTCATGTAAGACCCTAGCGTACTCAAGACTAGTCCCTTTACATCCACAAAAGATTGAATTGCTCCGTCCACCTTCCTGCCATTCACACTTTTTCTACTACAGTCTGCATCATCCGTTTCCTTTTCAATCCAAATATATACTATGTGTGTTTAAACCCAGACACTTATTCCAACTGCTCCATCTAACATAACTCACCCACTGCGAGGACTGTCTCACTCATAACCTACCTTACTCTTATCTACGTTTATCTTTCAAACCCCTCCTTTACACACCCTGGCAAATCTTATACAATCTTCTTAAACTCTTCAGATTTGCCACACAAAACCAAATCATTCACATATAATAGGTAAGGC
>JABUQX010063246.1:42500-83730 GCA_015478945.1 Trachelipus rathkii
AACATATTGAATATTGCTTTTAACAAAGTGCCACATTACCACCCTTCTTTCCTCTATGCTGGTATAAATAAAGGGAATATTCGTTTATTTCATATTCCTGAAAGGAGTCTCATCAATTGCTTCATAATCCCATCTGCATAATGCAATATAATGTTTATCTCTCTATTGATAAAATAATCAGCCATTTTTTTTTCTATTTTTAAGGCTTAAATGAGCATTTGATATTTGAAATGCTGTTACTTTATTTGTTTCATTTTATTTAAGCTTTCTCTCTGGTTGCTTCTCAGTTTATTTCATACAAGACAAAATGTTTAGTTTTATCTTAGTTTCACTAAACCTCTGGAGACCAGTTAAAGATTGTAAAAAAAAAAAAAAAAAGAGGTTTATGGAAGTTTAAATTTCTCTTTGGTTTTCATTTTAAATTTTTATAAGTCTATACCAGCAATATTTTAAAAACTCAAATATATAGAAAATCAAAGAAAGACATGCAAGCTATCATCACATATAATACTACACCTATAAAAAAACAATTCATAATTATAGCTAACCCTTTATAATCATAATCATTTTATTTGAGACAAAAGTCAAGCTAATTTAAAGAATATCAATGTACAGTTACCTTATCAAAGAAAAGAATATAAGCATTTGGATCAAAAGCACTATCAAGCCTAATATTATTCTAACATATAACAAAAACTGATAAGCTGACTCGGAGTTACAGAGTGCCATGCAACAAAACATGCAACGGACAGGGAAACGAAAACCTAGTGTAAAGAAGCATGACGAACAATTTGAAAAAGAAAACCCACAGCTCTACACAACCCCACCCGCATTTCATTAAAACATAGGGGAGAACTATATCTGCAGATCAGAAAAAAACATTCTAGGGACTTAGATAGCAATGACTGTGATCCAGAACATAACAACTATGGCTCTCAAATACAAAATGTAGAGTTCATCACCATTGCTCCAGGTGGAGCACAAACCAAGACCCACTATCATAAAAACCATCCGCAATCACTCCTATTATCACACTTTCATTCTTTGGATCCTACGCAAACCTAAACATTCCATAACCTCTCTCTCCAGGCATTCCTATATACATATCAATCCACTTTTTTCTTCAGTCTCCCAGCACACTCACGACCAATAATATATTCGCGTCATTAACAATCACACTAATATCAAATCCTTTCCACATGACCAAACATCTTGAAAGTACATTCATCAAGATTGATTCTCTTATCTCACACCAAACACAACCATAACAACATTCTAATAACATCCTTCCTCATATATATATATATATAATATATATATATAAATAATATATATCTTATATATATAATATTATATATATAATACTAATAATCATATTATATATATATTAATATATATAAATAATTAACATAAAATACTATATAAGTTAACACAATGACATCATACAAAACATTCCACCCACAACAGCCCAAAATAGGTATCTGGCTCTCTCACAATCCACAAATAACACAATTACTAACCAACACTGTACAAAAATCAGCACCCCCCATACAATACTACACTAACACCACCTTCCACAAACCATCCTCTTCCCCCTACAGCAGAAACTCACTGTCCAGAACAGAAACCGAAATTAAGCCTCCGCCCGAGCAAATCAGCGCACACACACCAACAAATCTTATGCAATCAATAAACATATCAGATTCAACACTCGACAACGTTAATATACCCCATCTGCACTAGAGTGTTATCCCAGACATCAATGAGCACTTCCTTACTGAGAGAATGCCCGCACCTCGACTGCCCAACACGTAACAAACCTTCGCTGTACACTTCTCTTCTCTAGACCTAGTCGAAAATAGCCAAAAGCAGATGAGGCCGACTATACTGGAGTGGTGTGGCCCCTCAATAAGGTGGGCCAGGAGAGCCAAGAAATATATATATATATAATAATATAATATATACAAGAATATCTATATAACATAAAATTATAATAATACATATATATAATAAAATATAGTAGAACTAAGCTATACTAATTGACAATAATATATATATATAAATATATATATATATATAGTTAATATAAATCGGCCAGCAATCCCGTAGAGTTCGGCATTAAATACAAACTATAGACATCTACAGGAAAATATAAATACATTTTTGCAACTTCATTATTCAATTCTATCAAATAACTTTTTAAAAAATTTTTGGTTTTTTTACTAAATTTTATTCTAATATTTTATTAATAACTTCTTAAATATTAGTAATATGTTAGACCTGAAATAATGCACACCTGATTGACCTTGAAACCTGCAGTAGTCTGGAGAGAGAAAAAGTTGCCAAATACCGTTTTTTGGAGAAAATATTTTTCTTTTTGATATCATTTTTAGGGATTCGAGCCGCGGTAAGGGACAGAGGGGGGGGACTTCGTCCCCCCTCTGTCCCTCTGTAAAGATACTGTTTAATTTTTTTTTTTTTATCCGTACCTCGCCATTTGTGTAAGCATTAAGTAACTTACATATATATATAGTATATATATATATATATATTATATATGATATTATATAATTATCTAAATATATATTATATATATAATATATATATATATAATATATATTGCATTTTTTGTGACTGGGCCCACCTCTTTTAGAGGGGTGATTCAGTCCACTCTAAAATAAAATAGAAAAATATTAAATTTTTTTTTTTCACTTATTTATTTCAAATAATTAAAAGTATTTAATATAGATTATTTTTTATTCTGGAGAGTTTTTATATTTTTAAATAATATAATTACAATGCCCTTCATAAGAATTTCACGTGTTGAAAAATTGAGTTTTTTAACTTTTGTTATAAAATGAAAAATTGTGAATGAATTTTAATTATTTTTAGTGTATACACTCGAGTATGTTAGCTTTAAACGGGCAAAGTAAATTTTTGTTCAAACAGTATTAGTGGCAAAATCACGGGTCCTAACTTGGTCCTAATTCACCCGCCGTAAAAAGTTGATGATGGGTGAATCGGACACCATTGTTTCATATTTTTAACATATTATTATTGACATTTTTATTGTGTATAATTAATTTAAATGAAAAAAAAATTACTTATATTGAATAAATTAAAAAAAACTGAAATTTATATAAAATATGAATTCAAAGTGTCTAAATTTTTGAGCGGAGAGGGGTGAATCGAACCACCATTTTATTCTTATTTATGTATCATTATTGATATTTTTTTACTTATTACTAATTTTAATATGAAAAAAACAATTATTATATTAAGTTAAAATTAAAATAAAATTAAATTTATACATAAAAGAGGAAATTTAAACAGATGATCCGATTCACCCCTCAATGGTCGTTCACTCCTCACAAGGTCAGGCTGAATGAGCTTTATTAAACTTTAATAAAACTTTTATTATTAGAATTAACATATTATTTTTTTTGTGTGCTTATACCTACTATTTGGCTTGAATTTCAAGAAAAAATAAATTCCAAAAAGTCGTATTAGGGAAAGTCTAGAGAAGTTTATATCTTATCGGCTTCTAACATTAATCCTATATTATATATATAAATATATTATATATATAATATTATATATATATATATATATATATATTATATATATGATATATTAATATATAATATATATTATATATATATATATATATATTATTAATTACAAGGGCGTATACGGTGAAAAAATTGGGGGGGACGTTGACCATATGTTAATAAATAAATATCAAATTTAATATATATATAATATATATATATATATTAATATATATATATATAATATATATATATACTATTATAATATATTATATATATATATATGAAGAATCTGTGGCTAAAAAAATCACTTTAAAATTTCGGGGGGGGGTTCTGACCCCCAACCCCCCACCGTATGCCCTTGATATTAATATATATAATATATAATTATATTAATATATATATATTATTTTATATATTTTAATATATATATATAATCTATATATATATTATATATATTCGGAGGTAGGCTGGGTTGTGGTCCCGCTTTAACTTCTATTTATGCTCTACAATATATTCATGCATGCCTTCAGATTTTTTGACTATTTGGTTTTGCATCTTAACCCCCAGTTCTGGGGAAACAAGGGACAGTTGATGATGATATATATATATGCAACTAAAAAAAAAAATTTTAGTTGGCAGTTTCATTGAAAGTTCAAGAAATGAAATACATTACAGAAAAAAAAAAAAAAAACAATGTTTATTTTGTTACTAAGGTAACTTCCCTTTTTACATGTATAGTTTTTACAAAAAGCTGTTATATGGGAATTAGCTTTACACTTAAAACAATTAAATCTTAATTTATTTTTAATACCATAACATTTTTCAGGCACATGACCCAAACCTCCACAATGATGACACATGTTTAGCTCTTTGGCACGTTTTATACGCTGAGGCACTGTTGGATACTTGTCACATAAATAGAGAGGATGATTTTTTAATTGACATAGCTTATATATAGATAATATATATATTGTGTGGTGTAATTTTGGTCTTCAATAAGATATGTTGCAACTTAATGATTAAATTGTCAATATCAAAAAAAATATTGATATAGTGACTTGACAGAGCAGAATAAACAGTTAACAGACATCACCTGCCTTAAATTAAGCTACATGTACTGAGAGATTGGTTAGGAGGTAATTATTTACAATAAGGACCTCTAAACAGATTTTTATGAAAATCACAGCATAGACTCTAAAAATATAGTAATGAAGAATAAAAAAAATTATTTGTCAGTCTCTTTAGGAAAAAAAGTTACAGCCTCTCAAAGTTTTGTATTTTCTCATAGGGTTTTCTTATTAAAAGATTGAATTGGCTGCGAGATCGGTTTAAGACTATCCTTGTTCAGCTTACAATAAGATTTGTTAAGTATACATTTGTTAAGTATACAGAGAATACTTAACAAAACATATCATAACCTAAACTAGTAGGGTCCTAAACCGAGACCTAACCTGGATGGATCGACTATGGCGTAAACCTTGACCTAGCCTAGATCCATCCATTACCATAGAACAAAATTGCAATTTACATTTTGAATAACAACTAAATGTTAGATGGCAGACACCAACTACATAAATACCCATGTGAATAAGGAGTTCATGTTAATAGGAAAAATAAATCACTTTTAAAAAAATTAAGTGCTGGAAGTTATAGATTCTATTTAACTTTAATTAAATTGCATGTTCAGAGAGAAGGAATAGACCTATGCGTAGGCCTTTAACAAAGTATAGACAGTAAGAAGCCACATGGGCCTATCAAAACTTCCAGCCCACTAGTATAAAGAACCAATCACACAACATGCTAATGCAAAAACCAACGCAGTATCCTAAGGCCTGTCAATAACTTGCATCACTTTGATAGGCCTGTTTTCAAACTAATTTTTTTTTCTTCTAATTATGGAAGTCCTATTATAATAATGTTTACAATTAAATAACTTAAAGAATTAACACTTTAAACGTAGCATAAGCAGAGCTTACCCAAAGTTTACCCTATTATGCGTAAACTTTGGCTTACCCTAGAGTAAGCGTCGATACACGGGCCTAGAATATAAAATAGTATCAAAGTTTACTTTGATAGTATATACCGTAATTTTCCCCCCAACACTTTTCACACAAACTGATATAAACCTGTTTATTTTTTTAAAGGCATGATATTGAACAAAACCTATATTTTATATTTAAAAAATAAAATTTAACAGGATTAAATCATTTCCACCATAATTTCACTACTTTCGTAAGCATTCTTATTGCACTGTTCAACCCCCCCTCATTTGCACATTAATTTTTCAATATAAGAGCAATATTTTGCGAATAAATGAATACTTAATCTATTCTAAATAAATAATTGTATAAAATATATTAAATTTTTTAAATATTAATGTAAAATATCATAAAAAAATTAATAAAAACTTTAAGTTAGGGGAATTTTATACACGTATAAAAAAAATCTCGTCAGAGTCTCAAATAGCCGAAAAATCGCGCGCGCGAGTAGCATAAACAAGGAAAAACTTTTATCAATGGGATAGCTAATTTTGCGGTAACTTAATAATATAATAAACTATGGCTTAAAGTAATAAAGGCGTAATTCATTTAATTATATTTTTTCAATTCTTCCTGTAATTCCACAACAGAGCCAATTGACCCCGTCGTCTCTTACGCTCATGCGGCGAGGGGATTCATTTCTGGTCTCCGCGCTCTCATTGTTCTTGGCTTCTGGACAGAATTCGCTACGATAATATGATAAAAATAGAATAGTATAACAGAATACGATACTGCTACTTGTTAGTATTTGATTATTTCATAATTAGGTTAAAATTATATAGGAAACTAATTGAGTAGGTTGACTCTCAGAGCCTCCTATGACGCAATATATATATATACTATATATATATATATATTAATAATATAGATATATATATTATATAATATATATATATATAATATATATATAATATATATATATATATATATGATATATATATATATTTCGCTCTGTATTATCATTCTAGCACACCAGATTTCCTACCTGAGAGACCTGTGGTTGTCTACGCGGTGGAGGTCGCTGCGGATTCTGGAGATGTCAATGGATCAAATAATAGAGGCCTCAGGGGCCCAGGGGGTAATAAATAAATAAACAATATATTATATATTTATATATATATATATATATATATATATATATATATATATATATATATATATATATATAATATATATATATAGTATATATAAAAAAAAATTCAACTTTTTTCTTACAGAAGTCTCGTTCTTCTTGGAGAGGTTGCTTAAGTAACTTAATTCTGAGCGAGTTTCTGAGTAAAAACACTTTAGTTAAAACTTTTACTGATTTCATTTTAAATAACTTTTTTTCCTACTTATTTATGGCACAAACTAAGATTTTCTGAACCAGGTAAAAAACAAAGCTCAAAATATCTAAAAAAATAAGAAAATGAAAATTCTGTTTTCTTTAAGTATTTAAATAGGATTACTATTTTACAGAATAAATTTTTTATTCTATTCAAAATGGAAATTGTCTTAATAAACAAACACACACTCGCATACTACACACACATATGAACACACACACAACACACACATCACAACAGCACACACACACACACACAACACAACATGATATATATTATATCATATTATATATAATATGTATATATATATAATATATTATATATATATTTATTATATTATTTATATAATATATATATAGTATATATTAAATATAAACCGAGCACAATCTGTGAGAGGGCAGAGTGGCAGGCAAGGAGCCGAGTCAATTCTTGTCAGGATACAAGGAATCGAATTGCCTAGAGAAACTTCTAGAATAGGACAATGCCGTGAACCGAGAGTTCTCTCTCTCTCTCTCTCTCCTCTCTCTTCCTCATCTCTCTCTCTCTCTTCTCTCTCCTCTCTCTCTCTCTCTCTATCTATCTATCTATTTCTATCTATCATCTATCTATCTGACTATCTATCTATCTATTACTATCTATCTATCTAGTCTATCTATCTATCTATCTTCTATCTATCTATCTATCTATCTATCTACTATCTATCTTAATCTATCTATCTATCTAATCTATCTATCAATCTTTCTATCTACTATCTATCTATCTCTTCCTCTCTCTCTTTCTCTCTCTCTATATATATATATATATATTAATATATATATATTATATATATAATATATATTATTAATATATATATATATATATTATATATATTTATATATTATATAATATATATAATATATTCAGAGGTGACTCTCACTCGTGCTGCTCGTGCTTGGCACTAGTAACTTATAGAAACGAGTCAATCCATTACAAATATCATAATACTCGTAAAATTCTGTTATTTTCTAAAAAAAAATGCTCCATGAATGGGAAATATTTTCATAAAATAATATAGTAAAAGTTTATGTAAAGATTGGAAACAAAAATCTCGTTATTGAATTATGCTATTTTCAACTCTTTAATATAATATATATATATTATATATATATAATATATATATAATATATTATATATATAATATATATATATATATATATATATATATATATATATGAAATATAGGGCTATATATATATATATTGTAGGTCTCTATTAAAGAGATTTCAACGTCACCCAACGAGTGGTTGGGTTTCCTCTCACATCATGCAGGTGGGAAGGAGGCCAAAGCATTCAGTATTCTCAACGATCGAACAGTTAATTAAGGAACCCACACATTATCACATCAACCTGACATTCTTGAAACAGCGGCGCGACTTATGTTACCACGTATCTCCTTCCGTTAATAAAACACATCGTTCCTATTGAATTGATAACTCTGACCACATTCTTATAGCTCTTCATTATAATGGTTTCTTTTCAACAGTTTCAACCTGCCCCAAACGTGTTTTCCGACTGTTTAATCGTGCTAATTGGGGAACACAGGGTCGCGTTGACATTAGGAATCCTTTGAAAGACTCCTGCTTTGACACTGAAGACTCTTCGGTATCTGCTGAAAAGTAGGGGCCGTAAGTCGCCGATGGGATGAGCAGTTCAGTCCATCTTTCAACTAAACTCTTATTTCAATCCTCAATCCATTGTTTGATGGAGCTTGTCTCGCGCCATTCAGGAGAGAAACTATGAGACATGGAAAAACTCTAATTCTCCTATTTCTCTTGTTAATTTTCACAAAGTTCGGAATCGCTGTAGTGATATAATTCGTGAGGCTATGTGTACTTTCACTAAAAGGAAATGAATTTACCTTGTAGGTTCTCCTACTGATAATAATTTCAATCCACTTGCAAAAATTACCTACAATTTCAATCAACGTCTCCTCTTCTTATCCGCCCGGACGGTTCTGTTTTGCTAACTCTCCTTCTGAAAGGCCAATCTCTTCGGCTCCTATTTTTCATATAATTCTACCCTGGACGATTCTGGCATTCATCCCTCCTACTGTCCTTCCTTCAAGTTCCCATGCCTGTGACGTGATCAACATGATCCGTGTGCCTGAGATCTGATATCTATGAAACCAGAAGGCTAGTGCCCGGATGGCATTCCTCTTGTGTTTTGAGGGGTTGTGCTTCTGAACTGGCGCTGTTCTGTTCAATCTCTATCTCTATTGTGCTTAACACTAATACTTTTCCTCGTGCTGCGAAGGCTCGTGTGTTCAATCCCATTCCTAAGAAGAGAACACACTTTGAACCTTGTAACTATGCGGCCTATATAGCTCTCACTTGTATTTATCTCTAAGTCTTTGAAACTTTTCTTAACTCTCATTTCCTGGTTCATCTGGAGTCTCTTCCCTTTCAGATCATCAGTATGGCTATCGACGTTTCGAGGTCAACCGATGACATACTTTCCTGCCTCACTGATTTTGATCTTCTGCCCTTAGGGATAATGGGGAGTCTTGCGTGGTGGCTTGACATATCCAAAAGCTTTTTGACCGTATGGCACGCGTCACTGCTATTCAAGCTTCCTTTTGGTTTCCTTCTTCTCTTTGCTTACTATGTCTAATTTTCTCTCTCCAATTCCGTCCATATAACACTCGTGTGATGGAGCGTCCTCTTCCTCCTTTCCTGTTAATTGTTGGTGTTCTCAAGGTTCTGTTTTATCTCCAACTTAATTCCTACTTTTCATCAACGATCTCCTTCAGCTGTAAGCTTCTAACTTTGTTCAGTCTGCGGCGATAACTAACTCTCCATTCTCTGTTATTTCAAACTGCTCCCTCTTTTGCAATTAGGAGCTCTGCCTCTCGTCTTCTTTGTTTTCTGAATTCTATTGCTTGCCGATGCGGGATTGGGATTCCCGGTGGGTCACAGCAACTTGTAAAGTTCAACTCTTTAAAACTCAACTTTTTTATATCTCCCTCTCAAAAACACTCCCAACTTTCCTATTCTCATCGAGACGGCTAACGCTCAACGTGATAACTATAAACTCTTTTGTCAACATAAAAAAATTGTCCTTGGAAACCTCAATTAGCAATGGTTATAAGGTGCCTCAAAGAAGCTGGAGTTCTGTTCAGGTTGCGGAATTTTTCTCTGAATAGTTATCCAGTTATATAAGGCCTTATTCGCCCTTGTATGGAGTAATGCTCTCATATCTGGGGGGGATCGCTCCACCCTTATTGGAGAGGGTTGAGTCTAAAAGCTAAGAGACTAATAACTGTCTCCGTCTTCAAACTCTCTGACCCTCTATCGTCTGCGACGTACGTTGGGGCACTCTCTCTTTCTATAGGTACTACGGGGAAAGTGCTCGGGGAGCTGAACTCTCGCATTTCACCACCCTTGCGTCGCCCTCGGTTATCACAAGGGGTGCTTGTTCGCATGAGTATTGCGTGAGTATTGAAAACCCCAGAACTTTGTTCGTTTGTGGTGACTCTTTCTTTCCTGCTACTTCTGTTCTGGAACTCCTTGCCTCCTTCTGTTTTTCCAACGTATTTAATCTACCCCTCTTTAAAGCCCACGTCTGCAACTCACCTGAGAGATTTTGGCTTAAGCTGGGGGATAGGGTATTTTTCTATGTTTTATTTTTGCCCAACTCCTTGAAAGGGCCAGCCCGTGAGTGGTGGTTGATATAAATATAATATATATTATATAATAATTATATATATATATATATATATAAATATATTTATTATTATTTATATATATTATAATATATAATAGTATATATATATATATAATATATAAGGTATATAGGTATATAGGTATATACATATATATATATATATATATTATACTATTATTATATATATATATATATATATATATATATATATATATATAATATATATATATATAATTATATTATATATTTTATAATATATAATATATATTATTATATATATATATATTGTATAATACTATATATATATATATATTATATATAAGTATTATATAATATAATATATATATATTATATATATATATATATATATTATATATATATATGCGTCCATGTGTGTGAGTGTGTGAAAGATCAATCAAATGTTAAAGCTAGTTCCTAAAATATTATTTAAATTGAAGTGAATTAAAAATCTTGTTGAAAAAATATTTTTACGAAATGTTTTCTTTGAACTCCTTGCTTTTTACTTAATAATAATAATAATAATAATAATAATAATAATAATAATAATAATAATAATAATAATAATAATAATAATAATAATAATAATAATAATAATAATAATAATAATAATAATAATAATATAATAATAATAATAATTATAAACCTCCAATAATTGGTCTCTTATCTCCTTGTGATAAGCTTTAATTTTATTCAAAATTCATAATAAAAGATTTCATTCTACATTCCTGAAAACTTAAACTCCGATTGTATTTCTCAAATTTTAGCCAATAAACGAGCTTACGTTCTATGCAATTAGCCTAAGAGGGATCAAATGAGCTTTCTCTTCCTATTATATTTATAGTATATTTTCTGTCAGGATTTTGTGACGCTGGTTTTGGCGTTTCTAATGCAAGAGTTTATGGAGGGTTGATGGGAAAGATTTCTGGTGGAGAAAAAAAGTTGTTGTAATGAATGCAGGTAATTCATTTTCTCTCTCTTTCTCAATGCACACACACATATATATATCTGCGCACACACACACACACACACACACACACACACACACACACACAAACACACACTACACACACACACACACACACACCATTAAATATATATAATATATAATATATATATTCTATAATGTATATATATAATTATATATATATATATATATATTATTATATATAGATATATAATTATATATTATATATATATATAATATATAATATATATTATATAAGAGAGAGAGAGAGAGAGAGAGAGAGAGAGAGAGAGAGAGAGAAAGAATGGTTGGCTAAAAATTTCTTAGTTAAGTATATTCTTCTACAATCTGGGGTTCACAATTTTAAATGAAATAGTTAAAATATTTCAGACATACTTTATTAATAATATAGAAAATAATAAATTTAACCTCGACAGAATTTTGCGACACTTACTAATTGATAGCCAAATTTGACCTGGCTTAATTTAACCATACTTAACCTATCTATGCCTAACATAGCGTAGCTATGCCTAACATAACCTAACTAAATCTGACCAAATCGGACTTAACGGATTTATTATACTAACCTTTCTATGCCTAAGATATCCTAACTAAATCTGAACAAATCAGACTTAATCTAATTTAATTTAAACTGAATTAACTATTCCTAACATAACTATACCTAACGTAACTATGCTTAACCTAACCATATATAAAGTAACTATGCCTAGCATAACCATACTAAATCTGACCAAGTCAGACCTAACCTAACTAAGCCTAACACATCCTAACTAAATCTGAACAATTCAGACCTAACTTAATTCAATTTAAACTGAGTTAACTATGCCTAACATAACTATACCTAACGTAACTATGCTTAACCTAACTATATATAAAGTAACTATGCCTAGCATAACCTAACTAAATCTGACCAAATCACACCAAACCTAACTTTGCCTAACACATCCTAACTAAATCTGACCAAATCAGACCTAATATTCAGATCAAAAAATATCATTGCAATTTAAATACTTAAATTTAAAATGTTATACGAACATAAGTGTTCATAAAATTTTACTATATTGCACAGTTGCTCAAGGACCAAAATAGTTCTATTTTTTTCTTTTTTATTTTTTTTATTAATATGCAAAAAAATAAATAAATAAGTAAATTAAAGACTTAATAAATGAATAAAAAATAAAAATATAAAATAAAAGGCAGCACATAGAGCGCCACTTTAAGAGGTCCAAGAGCGACATAAGGCGGCATAGGCGTCACTCCATAAAAAATATATTTAGGCGCCGCCCTAGCTCTAGGGTGGAACAACACGAGACAAAAATCTAAAGGAGACTAATTAAGTACTGGAACTAATATATTACCATTAATATACTTATAAAGAAAAAATATATAAATAAAATAATATAAAAAATAAAAAGATATTATATATATTTAATACATAATTATAATAATAATATATATAATACTCATGTAGGACTATTTATTTTATTATATAATATAAATAAATACTATTATACGAGTGATATTATACAAAAATAATACTGAAAAAATAAATAATTTTTTTATATATTATATTACTATTCTAATATTATTATTTTGTATAGATGTATTGGTACATAAAAGTATTCAATATTAATAATGTGCAGATGGGGCTAAGCTAAATTTATATATATATTATATATATATATATATATATATTAGTAATATAATTTAAATATAGTCTTATTATATATTATGTGTTTATTTTATTATAAACTACTATACATATACTATACTATACTCATATAATATATATTGACTGTCTGAGTAGGTATATATATATAGTTATTTCATATATATTAATAAGGCAAATTAATAATAATGAGTAATAATAATAATAATAATAAAAATAATCTAATTAATAATAACTTAATAATAATAGGCATAATAGAATAATAATAATTAATAATAATAAAAATAATAATAATAATAAAAGTGGATTGAGTCAGTAAAGGAATTACTAAATTGTCTCAATGTGAGAAGAAAGGTGCATAACAGGAGTAAGTGGCGTGGGTTTTGTGAGGGGGTTGGCTGTGGCCTTTGCACATGGATGAACCCCACATGACAAGATACCACAGTTGAGGGTCCGTTGCAATCTCATGAAACCTCATGGTGGATTTTTCTGATTCCCACGATTTCTCACTGGGGGTATAAAGCCCCCCTCGGCTTTCTTTTCGCCTTGTGTCATGTTCTACTACTTTTCTGTTCCAGTGTATGCTACGCACCTCACCCTCCAATCTGGGGATAGGGGGTAAAAAAGATAATGAAATAATAATAATAATAATAATAATAATAATAATAATAATAATAATAATAATAATAATAATAATAATAATAATAATAATAATAATAATAATAATAATAATAATAATAATCTATCGCAATAAAAAAGCCTCATACCTTAACTGAACGAATATTATTATTGCTGGCTTCTTATTGCAACGTTTTTAAGAGATTAAAATTATAAATTAAATAAAACATTTTCACACAAAATCAATTTTCTTATTTCTTACCGTAATTCACTCCCCATCCGTTTTTACCATCATACTCAGGTTTGGCAGAGCAAATATAATCGTTGTGCAAACAGAGTTCATTTCTGAAAATTAAAATCCACAACAAAATAAATATAATAAAATTATTTCAAATGACTTAACACTTTCTTAATATAATATTAAATATAGCTATATATTATATATAATTTATTATATGATATATATTATCATAAAATAATTAACATATAATTTATTTTTACATATAATATATGATAAATATAAATAAAAAATAATCATTATATAATATAAATATAATATAATATACACAGGATTTACCTTATACTTAAAATATAAAAAAAAATAATACGCAAATAAATATAGATATATATTAAATATATATACTAAAATTATTTATCATATATATAGTATATATATAGTACAAGCTATTGAAGTTATTTTAGGAGTAAACTTATATATTATTAATTAAGCTATATATATATAATTATTATATAAGAAATAATATATACAATTAAAACTACACTATATAATAATACTCCTCCTCTCTCAACTAATTGTAGGGTTGGGGGTGTGCGGAACAGTGCTCACCAAGATAGCCGAGGAATAGTTAAGTAGGAGAGAGCATGAACAAAAAGTTTGAATTAAGATAGCCCTCTTCCTGACCATAAAAGTGCACAGTCCGATACAGCCAACAATTCACACCTCAAACGCATAATCACAACGACTAGCCCTGTTGGTATGTATGTCACATGGTTTGACGGTTCATTCTGCCCGTTTGCCACAGGGTCTACCTCTCACTGCTCGCTTCCCCTAACAATCTCATAAACTCTTCCTGTCATTCTCTCCTGTATCACCATTTCTTTCCTTCTATCTTATGCTTAACACTTCACTACTTTTCATTTCAACATTCAAGACACACTAGAATCAATCCACTCTTTTCCTGTAAGGATCTTTTCGGGCCTGCCAGCTTTCTTACGCAATTCCCCAACCACACTACAAACCTCTAATACAATCATTTCTATTAATATATATACATTAATTATTCATTATATCTCATTCCAATGACCAAACCTCTATCTATACCTCTGTTTCCTCTGCTTTCTCTATTCTCATGTCACAACATTTTCTTCATACCATTATTATGCACTCTTCAACTAATACGTATCTTCATTAAGGATTATAGAAAATGTAGTAGTATGAGTCAATACTTGAGCATATATTAATCAGTTTGAATGCGTGAACATAGATTGATAAACACTCGCAAATCTGGACGGCAAATTAAGGACAGTGTTTATTAGTAGCTGCCCAGAGAGAACATATGTGCAAGTGTGTCTATTATATGTAGGAAGACAAGAATAGTTGTTCAATGAGTAGAGGAGATGCAATATGAAGAAGGCATAGAGAGATTGAATGGAAATTAATTAAAAGCCCAAATGATGAGTTTTTGAAAGAAAAAGAGATGTAATGAAATATTAATGAGGGAATGAAAATGGATAGGAGTCTAAAAGTTTTTGTATACATAGGTAGAAAAAAAAAAACAGTAAGGTATGAACAGTGTAAGAGAGGGGAGGATATGAATGAGAAGAGGGAGCTATTAAGACATATTTAAAACGCCGTTCTCGTTGGAAAAGGATAGTTATCTGAAAAGGTGATGAAAGTAACTCAAGCGAGTTGAACTACATTCAGTTAGAACTAATGAAGCAGGAGATCGTGCTTTCAACAGAAACTTAAGATGAGATCATGTAATCCTCAACTACTAACTCCAATGGATGAACACTTTGAAAATCTGTGAGCGATAGAGCATTGGTAGTGGCTGATGAAAAGCCCCCCCAAAAAATTAAGATATTATATGAATGGTTGTGTGTGTGTGTTGACCTATGGATAGACAACAAGAGGTATATTTGAGCGATGACACTGGGCGTACACTTACGTAGGTTGAGTGACACGTATGAATTTAGAGTGAAAAAGTTGCCTAGATTAGTATTGGGTATTAATCATTCAGGTATAGGCTTTGGACTAGTATGGAATTTACTGGTGAAATTGTATCAAGAATGGAGGTGAATTTGCCATTAGCTAGATATGGAAGTTGCATAGCAAAGTTTGTGGAGGGTGGAGTCCTGAAGGACTGGAGGAGAGCAATTCGAATAAACCCTTGCATAAAGGAAACGCTTCCTTTTGGAGTAATAGGGAAATGGAACAGTGACCATCGGCCGCGAATAGAAGTGAGTCGTGTGTGAGATGAGGAAGAGTGAGGCTCAAAAGGATATGTGGTCATCCAATGGGATATTTAAATGTATCATATCAATGAGATTTGACAGAATGATAGAAAAAATTCAAGGTACTTTCTTATGTCCAGAATATGACTGCGGTCCTCCTGGTAGCAGTGGAAAAAAGGAGGAAGTTAGAGAAATCCGATGGAGAAGATAAAATAAGTGAGTGTTGATGATATGTCCTTGCTTTTTATTGTATCTGCCTAAATTTCGATTCTGTGGTATTGCAGTAATCTGCTAATAAAGTTATGAGGTTCGATTTAATTTATTAGAGGGGTTTGGCAGGGTGTGTAAAAGGAGGGGGTTCAAAAGTAAATGTAGATAAGACTAAAGCAATGAAGAGAATCTGTAGTGTGAAATCATGTTGGATAGTAGGGACAAACTGATTTAACTCCAAGTGTTTCATTTGAGTTTAAAAATTATATATTCTACACAATAATAGTATTTTGCGATGAATAAAAAGGGAGAATGAATGATGTTATGTAATGTCAGTTAAGGAAGTTGATGTGTAGTGGTTTAAGGAATGGATAGGGCTGGGCTGGCCATGTAATTTTAATCGATCAGAGGAATTTAAGGGGATTTTAGCCATGTGTGATGCCTATGGGTTAAATATGAGAGAGTATGTTGTTACCTGCATGATTAAACGTGTTTTATAAGTATATGCAAAGACCCACCGTGAATGGAATAAAGCGGAGATTGTTAGTATGTCTAATGGTGCCCAGTCTACTCAGTGATGGATAGAATAAGAAGTTGCAGGAATGAGCAAGTTAGAGACGGCTGTGTAGGTGTGGATAGATAATGGTAATATATGAGAGAGTTTAAGATTTGATTTCGGTCATTATGGGGCATAGATAGTCGGGTTAGCATTAAGCATGTTGTGTGTCGTGTGGTTGGGAATCAACTTGTCTTGGGCATCAAAAAAAAAAAAAAAAAAAAAAAAAAAAAAAAAAAAAAAAAAAAAATAATGGAGAGTGTCTGATGGAAAGGAATATCAGTCAAATTCAAATGGGAGAAGAATGATGCATAATAGGAGTGAATTGTGTTGTTTTTGTGAGGGTGCATGGTTGTGGGTCACCAAGATACGAACCTTGACATTAACAAGATACCAAAGTTGAGTATTCATTGCAGTGTTTTGAAGCTCAGGGTGGGGGGATTTTGGCCAAGATGGACTGGCACTTTAGGGTATGAGGGGCTAGGAACCTTAATGTGGGCCGTTTCTTTTCATCTAACTTTACGGTCATAGTTCCGTTTCACCTAAAATGCCATTTCCGGTTGGATGGCATGTTGCTTATATCCTCTTACTCCCCGCTAGATGCAGCTGGGAAAGATAAAGAAAGTAAAGAAAAAAGAATATATATTTACTATTTATGCAAGCCAAATATAATATAATAGTTATTAATATATTACAAAAAAGTATATATATACTGAGGTATATAAATATATAATAATTATTATAGTATATATAATAATAATAAAATATAAATAAATACGTTATATATATATATTATTAAAATATTTTTATTATTATTTAATAGTTATATTATCTATTATATATATAAATATTATAAATATAAATAAATAATATTATATATATTTATATATATCTATATTATGATATATTAGTAGTGAGCCTAGTTACATTGTGACTCTGGCCGCACTTATCTCTTATGAAAAGTGAACAGCATGAAGGAATGATGCAACAGTAATTGGAAAAGACCAGAGATCCCTGACATAGTAACGTTATGACACTGTCTCTGAATCACATAGCCTAATACAGTCTATTATTAGGTGCCCTATGTTTGATAGGAGAGGTTAGAATAACTGAAGCATAACAGGTATAGGGATGGTTATATCTGTTTGCATTCTTGCAGGAAGGAATATTCTGGGAATAGTTTGGCCTGTCACCTCCAATGAGTTTGTTCCTATGCAGAGATTTCCAGTGGGGAGTTTGAAAGATCATGTTAAGGAGAGAGATCATGTTAAGGAGTGGTGACTTGTTTGCCTTTGTGTGATGGCTTTTATTACAGAAAAGATAAGTGGTGGGCTGGAATTGAGCTTAAACCATGTGAGTAATATGAAGAAAATATTAAAAAAATTTTTTAGGGGTGGCTAGGTTCCTCTATAGAAATGAATATCAAACATTCAGATGGCGTCTTTATAAAATGTACCGTGTATTTGTTTCTGATTGAAAGTGATTGGTGAGTGGGAGACAGCTTGTAATTTTGCTAATACTTTATTTTGAACTATTTTAGGCCATGAGGAGCAGGAATAGTTGAGGAGGGTGTAAATGTAAATAAATTTATGTGTATTTCATACTAGGTTATTTCTACTTCATACTATATCTTTATACCTCCATCATAATATATTTGTCTATTTTACATATGAAAGACGACTACTGCATAGTATCAAAAGACAAAAATTAATAAAAATTAGAATATATAATATTTCTAATTCAAGGGAATAAATAATAATAATAATAATAATAATAATAATAATAATAATAATAATAATAATAATAATAATAATAAAATAAAATAATAATAATCTAGAATACTTTAATAATAATTTTAATCTAGAAGATAGTGCCTTGATAAAGGGTAAAGTTATTAAACAGATTATAAAGTGATCTTAGAAGGTGATCTGGTTAACAATATGAATATGATTAACAATATGCCATCAGCCGAGATTTACAAAATAAAGCTTATGACAATTTATTTTTATGAAAGTATAATTATTATTTTTATTCTGAAAGGATCATGAAAAAGGGAAGATTTTTCAACAGCTTTCCTCCCGTTAAAATTTAGAAAAAAAAAAAAAATTAGATGCAAGTAACATTGAAAATAATTCTGGCAATTAAAAATTTAATTATCATTATTTTTATTTAGGTTTGAAATGTTCATATGTTATGCATTCCTAAATATTTTTTTAGCTATATATCCATAAATTGAAATATGAATATTGATGGCAAGGACTATATCTCATGAATTTATATTTCATTTTTTAATAACTTAATGATGTTTTTTTTTATTTTCTTTACTGAGCCTTTGTTTTTGGTAGCTATAGATTAATAAAAAATACATTTCGAGTTTCCAAAGTATATTTAAATTTTTATTATAAATAATATTATTTGAAAAATTTTTTTTCCAGTAGATAAAGTGTTGAATAATATATCTTTTAACAATTTAATTAAACATCTCTTAATATTTTTTCTAAATTCCTTTTACATTCTACTTACCGACAAGATCCCTGCAAGAATATCTTACATGTTGATGAATTCAATAAATAGGTTTAATCTCATTGTTCTCTTAGTTATAAATATATGCTGAAATATTTTATTATATTATAATAACTATATTATTATTATTCGGTATAATATAGTAGAAATAAATAATTAAATAAATAGTATTATCTATATATATAAGTATATAAAATAATACAGAAGAGAGTAGTAAATTAGAAAGTACAATAAAAAAGTATTTAATTATAGATCGGACTTTGATCTATATATATAAAGTGAATATTATATATTATATTATATATATAATATAGATGTGTGTGTGTGTAATAAAAACGGATTACCTAATAAATATTAATAATAATAAATAAATATAAAATATATAATTATAAAAATATAAAAATAACTGGATAATATATATAATAATATAAAATTAGTTATATTTATCTCATAAATAATAATATATATAATATAAAAATAAAATAATTATCAACAGTATACCTATATATATATAAGTATTTCTGTTATTGATTATATTACCTATATATATATATGATATATAAATATATATTTATATATTAATATATAATTAATTTATATATATAAAAATAATATATAATATATGAGTTTATAATATAAAAGATTGAATTTATTTAATAGTAAAATAATATATATATAATTAATATTATTATTATATATAGTATATTATAAATCATAATAATATAAATATTAATACTCCTAGAACTTATATATTTATCATATATGTTGGATATATTAATAAAGGGATATATAAATATATATGAGAAATAAATAATGAACTAATATATTATTATATATTTGATTATTATTTCATATAATAAATAAGGGTAGTAGTAGTAAAAATTATATAGTATATATATCTATCTACATAAAACTAAGCTAAAATTTTGTGATTATTGTAATAGTATAGATTTCTTTCACAATATGAAATATAATTATTACAAAAAATATTTATATTCTAAAGAAGTAGAATGATATATAGTCAATTTAAATAATGTATATTATATAATTGTATAATTAATATGTATATTAATATATATAACTATATATTATAACAAAATTAAGTAATACAAGGCATAATAATAACAACACTATTGAGAGTATAATTATAGTTATTATATCATTACCATTACCATTAATATATTTATAATTATCGAAAAATAATATTATTATTATATATTTATATACCAAGTACTCCTATAATTATAAGCTTTTAAAATTATTATAAATATAGATTATTCTAATGTGAAATTATCATATTCTGATATTAATAATGTAACATGTTATATTGTATAGATAAAAAAAATAATAAAATATTAATATATTGTATATATATAAATATTAGTATGATACTTATATTTAAATATAGGTATACTGAATTGTAACTTAATTTTAAGATGGTAGTAGGTATATATAGGGTATATCATATATATAGTGATTATTATATGTTGAAAATGATTAATAATAAAATAACTTATATTAAGAGAGGAACAGTAAGATGTACATCAAGACTTGCGGAGAGTGAGATAGAAAGAGGATAGACGTATTTAAATATATCTTTCACTGCGCAGTTACTCTGAAATTTTATTGGAAGGAGGAGAGGCTCTCGCCACAGCATACCTATCTGCGATCCCAGATATGAAATCAACATCTAAAATACTAGTTAAAATATTATTCAATTTATGAAAGAATGAGTTTGCATTATTACCTATTGCTCTGGGATCATACAATTTAATTTGTCTGTCGGCACAACCTGCTAAAACTGTTCGATTCAGTCGGGAATAAGACAAACAGAAGAAGGCGACACTCCCGTTGATCTGAGTAACTTTTCCTCCAGCTTCCACATCCCATAAACGTAAACTATGATCCCATGAAGAACTCATAAACATATTATTGTCTACCCAATCTATACCACTAACACTTTCGCTATGTCCTACAAAAGTACAAATTGGCGTCTGAAAAAAAAATTACAATTAGTGATGCTGATTATTGTAAGTCTTAATAAAATAAACATATAAGCTGGGAGGGTGGCCAGAACTTTAATATTATTAGAATATGTGTCCGATTTAAGTATAGTTAAAAAAGACCCTAAAGTAAATCGCAACAATTTACAGTTGATGGTTGGTTTACAATTAGTAGGTGGGGAGCTGGGGATTCTCTTTGCTTTATGGTCCCTCTCTCCATAGAACTACTCTCCAACTTCATACCCCTCCCCCCACTTTTATATACTTTCGAGAGTAGGCACGTAAACTACAAAAGCGACAAATTGCCTTTAATACAATTTTTCAAAAGGTTTACTATAAACTTAATTTACACCAAGTGACTGATGGACTTTTCCTAAGTACTGTGCCTCAATTCTACTTCACTTTTGTAATATGAAAAAATGGAAGAGTTAACATCAAACTTATTAGCACAAGTTAAAAAACTGCTTGTGATTTTTAAAAAAAATGACTTAGTAAGATATCTTTGTAAAATCATCAAGAATAGCTTCCGTCTAATAACCAAAAGAAGGTCTAATAACCAAAAGAAGGAGTTTCAAAGGAATCTTCCAGTCATCTATGGAATTAACATAATCATGAAATCTGAAGCAAATGAGGGTAGTTGTTGTTAGTAGTGAAAAAGAAGTATGTGAATGTGCTAAAGCAGGAAGTGGTGGAATCAAGAGGTGATGCAAGCGGTTAAAAGTAAAAAAGAAGCGTGGTTGAGTGTACTAAAAGAAAATGATGAGGTTTCAAAAGAAAGATGATTGGAATTATATAAGGAGGAAAAAAATGAATAAAAGCTGCATACGTAGGAGGAAAAGAGGTAAATGAACAGTTTGGAAGGAGGATGAATAGGGGCTTACAAGGAAATAGCAAGCAATTCTGGAAGGAAGCGCGAAAGGTTAAGAATGAGAATAGAGGGGATTGCTTAGATAATAATGAATAGGGATGGAGCTTTCGTAACTGTTAAAATGGATGTGAAGGGAGTGTGGAGGGAACACTTCTAAAATCTGTATAACATTGGCTGTAATGAAGAGGTGATAGTGAATGTGTGTGGGTTTGATGGGCAAGGGAATAGGTATTTTGGATGAGGTCATTGTAAGGGGAGGTAATGGTAGAGTTGAGAAAGTTGAAGAACGGTAAATCTCAGGTAAGATGAAATTGGCTAGTGAATGATGAAGAATGGAGGCGAGATGGTGATTGACTGATTTGGAAGTTGAGCAATAAGCGTTTATCGAGGGTATAGTTTCCGAGGGATTGAGGAGAGCAGTAATACGTACTTTATATAGGGTAACTGTAGGAATTCATGGAGAGTTAAGTTTTAAAATGTTGAAGGAAGATATATCCGGTATTATTGGGTCAAAGAGTGATCGAGTGCTCGAAGGACTTGATTGGTGAAGAACATTGGTGAAGAGATAGAGGATGTAAGAGATTATGTGGACTTAAATATTTACATTGAAACAATGATTGAGAGAGAGCAGAAGAATAAATTGTATTTAGGTTTTAACGGATTTGCAACAGGCGATATGTTAGGGTTAATAAGGGAAGCTCTATGGAAGATGTTTGTAATCTATGGTGTTGTGGTGGGCTTTCCTGAATGAATCCAGTATGTATGACGATAATAAAATGTGTGTTAGAGTAAATGGATGTCGAAAGTTTATTGGTTTATATATTAATAGCGGAATGAGGCAGGGGTGTTAAGTCTGCCTTTGGTTATTCAACTATTGTTTGGACGTGGGGTTTATTAAAAGAAATTATAAGGTGGGGGTGGCAAGAAATTAGGTGTTAGAATGAGGGAGAATGGAAGAGGGTGGAGGGTGCCTACCTATTATACGCGGATGATTTGGTTTTTTGTTTGGTGTGGCAATCTGATGAGAGTTTTAGAGGATTGGTAGTAAGGGATTATGGTGCAGGGTGTAGTATAGTGGTCAGAGAGTGTTTGAATGATCATGCGGATTATGAGTGAGTAGTTAAGGTTATGTAGTGAGTGAGGATCAATCCTCGTGGATTAGGTGTGAAGTTATGTCAGATGGTGAGCACTGGAGATAAATGTGTGAGTTTAAACATATTAACTGGAGTAAATGTTTATGGAATTGATTAAGAATGGATTGTAGTGCAGAGTGTAGAGTGAGGATAAGTTGTGATGGAGGAAGAGTTGACTGGTGGAAATTAAAAGTCGCTTGGTGAATGTAAAGGGACTAGATTAGGAGGGTTGCGCTAGGGGATCTTACAGAGGTACGGTATGAATCATTCGTTTACCTAGTGAGTTATGTATTAGTAGAGTTTTGTTATAGATAAGCGATAGAGGTATGAATCATTAAGTTAAGAAATGTGTTTTTTAGATGGAGAGTTAATCTTCATCTAGGGAGCGTGTTATGGTTGTGAGAAGAATTGATAAAATAGGAATGAACGTATTAGCAAGTTCTGTGGTGGTGAAGAAGGGGTAAATGAGAAAATATAAAATATGCATAAAAATAGCTTCTGTTATGTGAAGTCTACTATAGTATTCCGTTACCTAAGTTCCTATTCTTGATATATATAGTATATATTAGTTATGTTATTATAATAATATTATAGTATAATATAATATATATATATTTATATATTACTTTATATATATATATTTATATTATATATTATATCTATATATATTATTTATATATATATATATATATATTTATATATATACTATATATATTATATATTATATATATATATATATTTATTTAGGGGTGTATCGGAACTGAAATTTTCAGTTCGGCGAAGACCGGAATTAGCAGGAACACAAAAAGAAAATTCCGGCCGAATTCCGCCGAACCGGAATTTTTTTAAGAATTTCGTTTACTATAAAGAAATGTAAAAAAAGTATTTTATCTTAACTTTCAACATACAATCTTAAACGTTTAGTACAACGCAGCTTCATGAACATATGGAAATCATCATCGAAAGGAATATCTGGGAAGTCAAATATTTTAATAGTAGGGGAGTCTTGTAATTTTCTGACAGGGGAAACACAAAAGAGAAGTTGGATCAAGCCGTGAGGATAAGTGAGGTTTGAGGAGAGTTTTTCTCTAAAAAGATTTGGTATTATGACCCAAATCACAGAAATGATGAATTCTTTATCGCAATGGTAGGCCAGCCATTACAGTCACTGGAAGGCAGGGATTCATAGAATTATTGCCATCCTTCCAGCAAATATCTTATTCCTAATAGAAAATATTTTGCAGAGAAGATGTTACCAACTTCAAACAAGAAATTGAGATCAGCAGTATTCGAGAAGTTATCTAGGGCTGATCAGATATCATTTACTCAGATATATGAGAGAGATAATAGATTCAAATGAGTCATTATTATTTTTAACCTGGAACTCTGGTTTCCTGCGAGTTTTAAAAAATTTGATGTACTCCATTGCAAGTATTGTCTAGGTACATTCTCGAATTAGAATCATATGAGTTTGAAATTCTGAGATAATTGGGAAATCTCCTAACAAAACAATCGCATTTGATCCTTCCGAGCATGTAAGAATAACATGAAGCTTGGACTAATTTTTGCAGGATAAGTTTTTCTTTGTCTATTATTCTAACTAAATTTGTTATTAAAGATGCCTTATTTTCCAAAGAACAGTGTGATTTAAATAAGAAATGTAGGAATATTTGATACACATTTATCATATTAAGCTGTAATACTTAAAAGAATTCAAGAGACTTGATCAACATATGGCCTAGCCTTAATGCCAATTCAAGATGTTAATCCAAGGTGGGATAGTAATATTTTGATTCTAGAAAGAATTGAATGTTGAAAAAGACCTCTGCACGTTTTATATTATAAAGACATACAATCAGTTAAGCTTTTGACTTGCTAATAAAATGGCAAATACTTGAAGAAAAATTATAAGAGTTTTGCAACAATTTCTCATGGTTACGGAAACTATAAAGCACATATTAACTAATCAATATTTCCATATTTTTGTAGCTTTCTGTTAACTTAACACTCTGAGGATGACAGCAGAATTCAGACTTTAAAAGAAGAGCTGAAGAAGGCATTAGAGTTTAGATTGAGGCAGTAAAAAGGAGAGAAAAATCAAGAAGTAAAGTCAGAGTTACCATTTTTTTTCTGTGCAAAATGCCAGTATGAACACGAGGAAACGGATTCATAAAGATAATTGAATAAGAGATTGGTAGAAATGGATGCTTGGGAAGAAATATGGAATTAATTGAAGGTATGAAAGTGATTAATAATAGTGGCAGTCAGAAGAAGGTTTCAGGCGATGAGTCATCACATTTTCAAGACACGAGCAATTATCTTACAATGAAAATTATATTTGCCAGACACGATCAAAATATCAGGAGCATTAAGAAAGAATTACTGCAAAGTTACTTAGTTTTTTATAAGTTTGAAGAAAGTGAAAGTGACTGCGATCATTAGTGTAAAGGGAAAAAAAGAAATATTTCAGTTTGGTCTGAAAGGTGAATTTTAAAGAATGAAATTTATTTTCACAGAAATCACTTTCTAATTGGGAAAGAAGAATTACTTAATTGGGTGAAAGTAGTGACCAAAGCTAAATTTTCAAACCATAGCAGTACTAGCCAATAAATTACTTCTCCTTTCCCGTCTCCCCCATAATATTCGAGAGATATTTTCATTTTCAGAAGCGGAAAATATATTTGAAGGAAAAGTTTAACAATATTGGCCCATACTGATGAACTTTTACTGTAGATATGTAATCCACTGTATGAGATGCTACCAAGGCTACTATAATTTTTTTTGCACAAGATGGGGTCTATGGTTCTCGTAAATATATCCCTTTCAATCATTTTTTCTCAGAGTAGATTAGTAATTCAGGTTCCGGCGGAATTTTCCAAATCTCGGCGTAACCGAACAAAAGTCAAAATTCGGCGGAATGATTCCGGTAAACACCTCTAATATAATATATATTATATATATATATATATATATATTATATATATTATATATATATATACTATATATATATATATATATATAGTATATTATATATATATATAAGTGATTATTATACTATATTTATATATATATATATATATATATTATATAATAGGACTTAAGTACATGGTCAAAATAATTTAGTATTGGGAAGGTTGGTAATAATTTTTATAAAAAATTAAAATTAAAAATTCGATTTGCTATAAAAGGATCTTTACTTTTCTTTATTTTTTGAGCTTCAAATTGATTTTATCCAATTCATTTATTTAATTTTTAGTTTAATTTGACGTAATATTATATTATTGTGTACACATAAGTGTTTATATATATAAGTAATATATATAATATTTATATATATAGACTATTTATTAATATATATTATATATATATATGTATTTTATATATATATATTATATATATATATATATAATCGGTTGCACTCTGTTGACCAGCTTCTCGTGAGGACCCTCCGTATCGTTTCCCTTCTGCCCACCTCTGGTGATCATATTATATTATATATAATATATATATATATATATATGATGGTTAGTATATAATAATGCTCAAAGTATGTAGCTAGAGAACGGCGGGTCCTACAGTAAAAAAATTAATATTATTTGGAATCAGCGAAAATTCTAAGGATGGGAATTTTTTTTTTTTTTTTTTCGAAGTAAGAATTTTTTTTTTTTTTAATAAGGAATACCTCGGGTAAACCGCAAGGATGGCAGGAGTCGGGGTCTCTCGTTCTCCCTGGACGACGGGGGGGAACTAATCCCCCCTCCGGGGATGGTCGGAACCCCCCCTCTTTGGTCTTTGGGTGTCGCGGGTTCCTCCGCCCCCCCTACGGGGTACTGAAAACGTCCCCCTTGTCCCGTCGGCTCGACGCCCCTAAATTTGGTGAATAATTGTTTTTTTTTGGAAATTTTAAGTTTTTTTTTAGGGGGCTGGAGCCGAGGGGGACAGAGGGGGGACGTTTTCATACCCCGGAGGGGATGGTGAACCCCCGCGACACCCAAGACCAAAGAGCGGGGGTTCCCGAAGCATCTGAGGGGGGATTAGTCCCCGTCGTCCACACGGGAGCCGAGACCCGACTCTGCATCTTTGCGGTTTAAACTAGGTATTCCTTTAGTTAAAAAAAAAAATAACTTCAAAAAAAAAAAAAAAAAAAAAAAAAAAAAAATTAAATAATCCTTAGAATTTTCGGCTGATTCAGATATATAATTTGTTTACTGTAGGACCTGCCGTTCTCAGTTACATACTGTGAGCATTAACAAAATCTGACCATCTATATTATATACTATACGCTATATATATATATATATATATATATATTACCTATATATATATATATTTATATTATTAATATATATATTATATATATAATTAATTTATATATATTATATATAATATATAGTTATTATATAATAAGTATTTTTACTTAATTATATATACTTATATAATTATATATATATATTTATATATTATGATATAGGTATATTATTATACAAATCTTATTTGTGAAACAAATAATATTTACGTCGATAAACAAGAGCTCAAAATACAAAAGTAAGGTTTTTTATAGCAATAAATTTTTTAATTTTTCTTTACTTAAAATAAAAATTATTACCTAACCTTTCCCATACTGAAAGTTATTTTGAGACATGGTTTACCTTAAGGTATATATGGACATATTCAATTTATATATAATATTTATATATTATTATTATATTATATATATTATAATTAATCTATATTATATATATATATTTAACTTATATTACATTAGTATATTGTTAAATTTCCATTTACGATATATTATTAACTTATATATTATATAGTATATAATATATAATAATATATATATAATTATTGTTAATATATATATATAGGTATATATTATATTGATATAATATTAGTTATATATATATATATACTAGTATATATAATATATTACTATATAATATATTATATATATATATATATATAAATATATATGTATACTTATATATATAGTGATATAGTATATATATATATTATATATATATATATATATACTTAATATATTATCGTAACCGCTATATTATTACTAATACAGAGTGATTCATAAGGGTGTATAAAAATGAAATCTGTGATAGAATGGAATTTGGAATACAATCCCTTCTATGAACATTTGACGAATCTGCAACACCTAAATAGTTACAGCCGTTTAAACCAGAATGCAGGAGCCTAACAAGGCATTGGTTAGCAGTAACATAAAACGACTTGACTATGTTTGTATGTTAGATTAAATGTTCAAGTATCAATTAATATAATATAAATATGAATACCACACGTATACTAATCTACTCTAATAAGATATAATTTTTTTTTTATACTTATTACTATTTATTAATTTATTTATAATAATAAAAAAAATATTGTTTGTGAAATTTTATTTATATTTATTTGTTATTTGAACATTTAATATAATACACAACAGGTATGTTCGTTTTATTGTTACTCCATGTTGCGTTGTAGGCTCTGCATTAGGTTTAAACGCTGTATTATTTAAGGTGTTACAGATTTGGTCAAATGTTCATAGAAGAGATTGTATTCCAAATACTCCATTCTATTACAGATTTCATAATTAAAATAAACTGATTTGGTGGTTAATTATGTTATATATTATATAGTATATATATATATAATATATATATATATATTATATTATATTATAATATATATAATATATATATATAGTTACTAATATTATATAATATTAATATTATATATATATATATATACTATACTCTTTTCTTCTTCTTCTTCCTTCCTCTTTCCCAAGATTGTGGGTAAGGTGCTGTACAGATCGATAAGAAAGCGTAGGAGAACATTGACAACACTCGAAAAGACAGCCAGCCTTACCGCCGCCCTCGTGTACGATTATTGGTGAAGAGATCGTCAGACAGAAAATCCACCTAGAGATCATGGGACCGCGACGGACCTTCATTGTCATTGCGTCAATGTAGGGTTCATCCCTGGCCTAGGTGGCCACAACCATGCCCCATACAAAACCCCGCCATTATCTCTCCTATCATGCACTTTTATTCTCGCCTCTCCAAACTCACATTTCTCTTCTCTTCAGACTTCGTTCACCTGACATTCAATCCACTTTCTCTTTCGGTTCCAGCGGTGTCTTTTCCAAACACTCATTCCTATGACATCCTTACAAACCTACTATCATTATCCTTTCCACTGACAAAACATATCACATACTTTCATTATTTCTCTCATTTACCTTTTTTTCACACCATACCTATCCAATGCTTAATGCGTTCATTCTTTCTTTTATCAATTCTTCTCACATTGCCTAGCACCCATAAGATTGTGCCATCTGAACACAGATTGAACTTTAGTGATCTTACTATCTGTATCAGACATAGTCTACTACTGATACAATTCACAAAGGTACAACATACCGTCATTGTAAGGACCGCTGCAATCTCAAGAATTAGTCCTTTGCATTCACCAACGATTTAATTGCAGACAGCACACCTTCCATGCTCATTCACAACTTTCTCTACCTCTGCATCGTCGTTCGCATATCTCAAATACCGCTCCCATCAACATATACCCTAAATATCTAAACTCAGACACTTGCTTCTAGTCTCACCATCTAAACTAACTTCACACCGAGGACTGTCCTCTCACAACCATAACCTTACTCTTATACACTTTACTTTTTCACAGCCTCCTTTTCACCCTCGCCAATGATACTCTTCTATCAATCTCTCAAACTTCTATCAGATTCGCCACAATGTAACAAATTATCCGCATTATAATAGGGTAGGGGGCAGCCTCACGTCCTCCATTCTCACAAATGTCTAGCACACCATTTCTGCCAGCCCACGTCTAAATTCGTTCATAACCCATCATGATACCATTAGAATAACAGGAGACATACATGTTAGTCTTACATCAGCTATTTAATCTAACTAATCACCTGTTGACACCATTTGATTGTTACACGCTTACTATCGTTCATACATACTTTTGATTTCATTCAGTAACCTACACCGACACCATATATCACTAAAACATGCCATAGAAAGCTTTCCCTATTAACTCTATCAATACGCCTGTTGGTTGCAAATCCATAACTAAATACAATTTATTCTTCTTCTCTCATTTTCTCAATCATTTGTTTCATATGTAAGGAGATTTATTCTACACATCTTACCCACATATTCTAACAGCACCTTGTTCTTCACAATCTATTCCTCAGTCATTTGACGCACTCTTAGTCGCCAAAATACCAAGGCATATTACCTTCCCCGTACAACACTCAATAAAGCTTATTCCTATAATTTTCTACAGTTCCCTTTTCTCCCTTACCTCTGTATGGACAAGGGTACTATTACCTGTCTCGCTCCAATACATTGGAAATATACCTCATAACCTTTTTACGAAACACTTAAATCTCCATATCAATCAGACATTCTCGCGTCCGTCTTGATCATTGTTTCTACATCAGTAATTTCATCTTATACTGCAGTATTTTACCAATTTTCAACTTTCTCGACCTAGCCATTACTTTCGTCTTACGTAATACGCTCATCCCAAATACCTAGTTCTTCTTGCCCATAAAACCGGCACCATCCTAACACCTCATCATTATCGTTATATTTGGTGCAAGATTTTTAGAAGTGTTCTTGTATCCCACACTCGTCACATCCATCTTCATGCATTTTACAAGCACCATTTTATTCAATTTTCTAAGCAGATTCGCCTTATTGATCATCTTGGAACCTTCGCGCTGTGACTTTCAGAAGAGGTTCTATTTCTTGTATGTCCTCATTCATCTCATTCCAAAACTGTCATGTTTACCTTTGTTTTCTCAAGCTAATACCCATTTTAGTATTTCTTTTTTCTCCTTATATAAAAAACAAATCTTTTTTTGAATCTTCTGCAGATGGTTTGAGGCACCACGTTCTTTTTTTCTTTAGACGTTTCATCACCTCTTCATTCCCACCATTCGCTGTTACATTCTTACTTCTCTATTAGCAATCAACCTCTTTCTCTAAACTAACAATTGCTATCCTTCATTTGCCCCAAGATTTGCTCAGTATCAACTTGTTCACCTTCAACGTTTTACCTAGCGACGCGCTCTTACATATTATCCTTATTACCTTGTTTGCGCACTTAACTTCTCACTCTTAATTTTACCTCTTTCCTTTCATATCACCTTCCTCTCCATCAAGCCCCCACTAACTTAATTTATACTAGAACACTAATGATGCGCGATAATACATTCTAATTCAACTAACTGATTTATACAACCACAGCATATGTCTACATCTCCTTCTTCACGCAACATTTAAAATCTCTTTTCATCGATACACTATCGTCTACATACCGAACTTCAGTATATCTTATGGATATCTCTTGTGTTTAAAGAAGTATTACTTACACAAATACTCTCCTTTCACAGACAATACAATCACACCTTCCTACATTTCTTTTTCAGTCGCGCCACCGCAAAACTCACTCTGTTCTCCATCCTTTTTTGATCAAATCGTATCCAATTGCAGGTCCCCCAAGAACTATAATTCTGAGCTCGCTACATTCACCCTCCAAAGCTCATTCAGATTATTCCCAAAGAATGTACTCATCTTCCACGTTTTGACCTAGATGGACTATACGTTAAACACTCACATACTTGTACTTTTGCAATTAGAGTTCTAATCATTAGAATTTCTAGACTGGCACTCCAATAAGTCTACCATAGTGTCATACAAAGGTACTAATCAAATTGCATCTCTTTTTCCTCTCTTCATTCTATTCCAACACAGCACATCATTTTCACTATCACAGCACTTTATTTTCATCCTTTTCTTTCCTTGTTTTTCTAGTCAAGCGAGCAATCAGATTTGTGCCTTTCTAATAATCTCCTCGACTGTTCCTCTTCTCGCTCATGCTTTATCGCTCTGACTTGGCCATGGTAGCATGTAGATGTCATACGAATTTCGCCGAAAGTTAGAAGGTTCGTTTACGGGATCAGACCTTCTCTCGAGCGGCATTAGCATTGTCCTGGCAATGAAATAGAGTGTAGTAGGTCAGCCAAGTCCCAACTGACCACCCGCGCCTCTTAGTCGACTTCTAGACACGGAGGACATGAGCGATGTGGAAATGTCTTTTCTCCCCGACCGGAGGGGTTGAAGTAGTAGGGTTGTCTTGTAGTATTATTCTAGAAGTGGGGTGTGTGTATTTGAATCGATGTGTATGATGATGATTCGGATAATAGTGGTGTGTTAGATAAATGATGTTGCCTGGAGACGATGAGTTGTGTGAAGAATTGAAAGCGCAAAGAGAAAGGCGCACATTATAAAGTGGAGGTAATTCATCGTTCGCATGTATGCGTTGTATCTCCCCCTTTTTCCTCCTTTAAAAAAATAATTATATAGTATATATATATATATATATATATATACTAATTATTATTATATATATATTATATATATATTTATATATAATAAAATTATTATATGTTATTATATAATGTCTTTTAATATAATATTGTATATATCCAACTTTTCTTCCGCCAAGACTGGGGATAAGGTGCGTGACATGCACGGAAACAGAAAAGTAGAAGGTACGAATATGTAGGGCAAGTTGAGAAGAAAGCCCCTAGTGAGAAATCGTCGTAGTCAGAAATCATCATAAGGCTCAAGGGAACGGAAGGACTCAGTATGGTTCATCTATGTTGGGGTTTCATCCTGGCCGAGGTGGGGTCACAAAGTATACCCCTTCACAAAACCTGCATTCACTCTATTTAATGCACGTTTCTTCTGCATTGCAACTCAGGATTTCTTCTCTTCAGGCATGTCCTTTACTGTCTCGATCATCTGTTTTGCGGTCTCCAAGCGCAAATCTACTTAGTCCTTGCTTCACCAAGATTAATTGAAAAAGTACCTAATACATTTACTTTCTCCAACACTCTGCAGTATCGTACCCTTTTCATTAAGCTACAGTTAGACATAACTCCTTATATACATTTATTTTAATCCCTCTCTTACACACCAATCAATCAGTCTACCATCTAATATTCTTCATGAATTCACACACGAAAACAAAATCATTGAAGCATGATCAATAAGAGCAGTACAGCTCTCATTATCTTACATCTCCATCAGTTGTTATCCTTAATAGCGCTAATATCCATTCATACCCCATCCACATGACATAATTATGATAGCCGGCGAGCATAAATATTCCATGTAATCATCCAACTAAATATTAATGATTCAGTCAAACTCTCAAATTTTTCTTAACCGTTCACTATAAGACATGCACAGATAGATTCCATTCAGTAGACTACCACCGCACTATGACATATTACACTTGCACTTAGAGTTTCCTATTAATCCATAAACGCCTGTTAAATAACCATAAAAAGTAAATACAGTTTATTCTTCTATCTCATTAAAGCATATAATTATTTCAATGTGAAAATTTGATCTATACGCATACCTCTACAGTTTACATGCCAATTGCCTTTGACAATCAGATCCCTCAGTTTTCTCGACATGCCTCTTCAACAAATAGCATGCTTAATAGTATTTCCTACAACACTAATAAAGTACTTTCCCTATCGTGTTCATACGTTGAATATTCCCTTACCCTTATTTGAACAACATTAATAATCAATTTTGATACTATAATATTTGAACATCTTATTTTCAGAATATATATATATATATATATATATATATATATATATTACTATATATATATATATATATTTAATATATATAGTATATTAATGTAGAACTCATTTTTTTATCATAACCTTTATATTTCTGACTTTTAGATATTTTAACTGTTCTTTTTTATAGGCTTTCGCTGGCCACACTTCCGATTTATAATTTAATATTATATATATATTATATATATATATATATATATATATATATTATATATTATAATATATAATCATATTATTATATAATATATTATATATTATATATATATATATATAATATATATATATAATCTTAGGGGAGTTAGTGTGAGAATGTGATAAAATGAACAAATGACGTATCAGAAGAAGTTGAGTGTGTGAAGAAAGGGGTAAATTGAAGAGAATAAATGAAAGTCCATTGAGATGGTTTGTGGTCATGTCGAAAGGATGGATGATAGTCGGTTCGTTAAACGGATGTATATTGGTGAGCCAGGGACGTGCCCTCTGGGTAGGCAGTGCATGCTTACAAAACGGAGTTGAAATTATTTATTTATATATTTTTAATATTTAAACAAATTTAATCATAAAAATTAATTTCTTACAGAGCGAATTATCGAAATTTTCCATTTTCATTTTCCTTGTAAAAAGGAAAATTTTGGATGCTTCTCCGCTGCTTTATGGTTTCCTATATCGAACTTGGTTAAATGAACGATCCGAGCTTTTCATTTATAATATAGTAAACTCATGTACCTAAAAGCAATTCTGAATTCTGCTTTTGACTCAACTCCCAGTGTTTGGGAATGACTGTTGTTGAGGAGGATTTCTCTCTCTCTCTCTCTTCTACGTTCTTCTCTCTTCTCTGAGACAACACATCTATCTCTCTCTCTATCTCTATCTCTATCTTTCTATATTATAAATACTATATATATATATATGTATATATATATATATATATATATATATCTATATATATATATAATATATATATTTTTTATAGTAGTAGTAGAATATATATTATATTATGTATCGGTTATATATATATTATATTATATATATATATATAGTATATATCATATAATATATATATATTATATATATATATATTAATATATATATAGAATATATATATTTATATATATACATATATATGTAATATATACATTAATTAAGCTGCCACCCTGAGAGACATCAGGGTAACGTGCTGTGGTGAGCTGTGCTGGGAATGATTGGCTGGAACGAAGAAAAAATGGATTGATCAGTAAAGGAATGCGTAAGGAAAGAAGAAGGTGAATAATACGGAGTGAATCTCGGATTTTTGTGATTGGGTTGGTTGTAGCCCACCTGGGCAAGGGTGAGCACATTGAGAGATGCCATAGTGAGGTCAGTCGGGGCCTGTGAAGCTCTAGGGTGGATTTTTCTGACTGTGAGATCTCTTCTAAGAAGGTTACTAGAGGGGTCATGAAGGCTGGGCTCTTTTTTTAGCTTGCTTCATATTACTTCCACTTACATTCTGTTTCTAGTAGATGTTAATCACATAACATCGTCTTGGGGAGAGAAGGTGGGTGAAGATGGATGAATGATGATGATTTCTATATTATATATATATATTATATATATATCTATATATATATATTATTATATATATCTATATTATATATTATAGATATACTTATATATATATATATTGTGTAATATTATTATATATAATATTTATCTATATATATATTTTTTTTTTATTCAATAAGTAATTGTACTTAAGCAATTCTAAGTATTGTACTTGTGCTTTGAAGCAATTCTAGAGTAATCTATACTGAACCAAATCCAGATTATACTATATATATAAGATATATTTATATATATATATATATATATATATAGTAATATTAGTTATATTATATATCTATTATATATATATATATTATATATAATATAATATATATTAGTAATAATGATAATATAATATATATCCAGTATATCATAATTACCTACATCCCAATTTTAATTGTATATCAGGAGCCAGATGCATAACTTTGGTACAGTTTCTCTGTACTCCAGCCTTATCCACACCTCTGTGTGTGAATGGCCTGGAGCAATACACTCCCACAGAATTGGTAGCACTATCCATTCCACATATAGGCTTGTTTAATGAAAAGAAAATGAATTTTATTATATTCTTGTTTAAACATATATCAGACACAAATAGAAATAAAAGACTATATATATATATTATATTTATTATATTATTATTTAAGTTATATAAATTAGGGTTGGGTTAAGTATCAATACTTGTCACGTTTGTACTGTGGACTTAAGTCAATTTTTTGGAGTAATTGTATGTAGGTTTCTAGAGAACCAGGTTGTACATGTTATCTTTTCCTTTAAATTGTCATTTAGCTTGTTAATGAAGCTAAGGTCTTGATTGCTCTTTTGAATTTTGTAACTTTGGAAGTGAATTATTCTTCTTTTTATCATTTTCCTACGTATTGATTTTATGTTCTTATATATACGTATATATATATTTCCATTTTCCATTTTTGAATTTATAAACTATGTTATTATATATCGATATAGGTATATACCTATATATATATATAGTAGTAAGTATATATCCTGTATATATATAATAGTATATATAACTATATATATTTATATCTATATATAGATATATATATAATATATATATATATTATGAGGGAGAGTACAGCATATCGAACGATGAAATTACTCCCTTTTTAATGTGTCGCGCCTTTCTCTTGTTGCGTTTCATGATTCTTCAACACTCATCTCCCAGGAAACATATTAGCTCAGCAGGCGATTTTTTTCAATATCAATCATACAATGATTAACGTACACACCCACTTTAGATAACCTTACAGAACATCCACTTCAATTATTCCGATGTCGCGGGAGAAATGAATATTTCCAATCGTATGTCTGCCGTGTCGTAGAAGTGACATAGGGGCGGTGGTTTTGGGATTGGCTGCCTACTAACTCTATTTCTTGCCAGGATGATAATATCGGCTCGGAGAAGGTCGTTGATCGCCGGTAACGGACTTCTAACTTTCGGCGAATTGTATGAATCGTATGGGTACATGGAATTCAGAGGAATAAGCTGTTGAGGAGGAGAGGAGGAGAGGCGTGATGGATGTATTTAGAAGGGAAATTTGATTTGCTCGCTCTGTGACTGAACAACAGATGAATAGGAATAGGTGAATTATTGGTGTAATGTGAAATTGTGTGCGTGCTGGTGTGGAACAGAATGAGGAGGAAGAGAAGGATGAAGTGATGAGTGAACTGTGGTATGAAGCTATGGTGACTTTGATTGTGTGAGTCATAGAATTTCTAATGGTCTAAATTTAAGTTTGTAAAAGGTCAAAGGTAATGTGGTGGTTGTGACGTACTGTCCAGTCTGAGGGAAACGTTGAAGAGAGTAGATGATTTTTGGATAAATCTGAATGATGTTTCGGATGGGGTGAGTAGGGCTTATTGTAGTTGATAGTTTGTAGGGGACCTGATGGTTGGATGGTGATCAAAGGGATGGATATAACAGCGTGTTTTGGGGTGGCGGGAGAAATATGAGAATGGATAGGAGGTGATTGATTTCTGGTGAAGAGAGGTATGATGTGTAAGTAATACTTTCTTTAACACAAGAGTATCCATAACGTTCTAGAGGTTGTGTAGGTAGGAAGATGTATGAAGTTGAAAAGTAATGATTGATCTTAGTGTTGTGAAGAAGGAGATGTTGAGATGTAATGTGTTGGATGTTAAATCAGTTAGGGGTTTATGGGAATGGGATTTTCGGATCATTATGTTGTTGATTGTAAATTAGAGTTAGTGGGGCTTTGGAGTGAGCGGAAGAGTGGATAGTAAGGGTAGGTAAAAATTGAGAGCTTGTAGAAGCTTAAGTAGTGCCGATAATATAGGTAATTATGGCTAAGAGCGCTTCTGCTAGTATACAAACGGGGTGAATGGTGAATCAGAGTTGATATGGAGCAAAATTGGGGCAAAATGATAGGAATGCAGATTGTTTTTAGTATGCAAGGGAGGCAAGGTGTGTGGATGTGCTAAGTAGTGAGTAAAGAATTTTTATACGAATTGGTGAGAATGAAGTAGGTGATGCATAGCGGTTTAAAGGTAATGAGAGGAAGTGAAGCGTGGTTAGCATGTTCGTAAAGCAGAAGTGATGAAAGATTCAGAAAGAGAATGCTTTGGGATTCATATACAGGTAGGGAAAGAAATACTAAGAGGGTGTATTACGTAGGTAGAAACTAAGAGGTAAAATGAAAAGGTTTGGACAGGAGGATCGTGAATGTAGGACTATCAAGGAAACTATGAAGCTCTTCTTGGAGGAAGCGCGAAAAGGTTATAGCATGAGCCTAAGGGTGATCTGCTTAGAATAAGATAGTGGATGGTGCTTTTGTACCTGATGAAATTGGTGGTGAGGAGGAGTGTGACAAGAACTTGAAAATTCTTGCACAATTTAACAGTAATGATGAGGGTTGTTAGTGAATGTGTGTGGTTTTGAGTGCAAGAAGGAATGGTATTTTGGGGATAGAGTTATTAGTAAAGAGGTAGGTAATGGGTAGGTGGAAAGTTGAAGAATGGTAAATCTGCAGGTAATTAGATGAATTTACTAGTGAAAATGATCCAGGAGCGGAGGCGAGATGGTGCTTGATTGGATTTGGAAGTTGTGTATAAGGCGTTTATGGAGGTATAGTTCAAGGGATTGGAGGCGAGGGTATATATTTGTATAAGGGTAAGGAGAAAGGACTGTAGAATTATAGGGGAATAAGTTATTGAGTGTTGTAGGGAAGTGACTGAATGTTGGTATTTTGGTCGAAGAGTGCGTCGGATGACTGAGGGACTGATTGGTGAAGAAAGGTGTTTAGAGTGGTAGAGGATGTGTGGGATAAATCTTTACATTTGAAACAAATGTTGAGAAAATGAGGGAGAAGAAGAAGGTGGCAGGTGTTTTAGGTTTTATGGTTTGCAACAGGCGTATGATGGTTTTATAGGGAAGGTTTATGGCAGGTGTTAAGTGATGATATGTGGTGTTTGGTGGTAGGCTTCTGAATGGAATAAAAGTATGGTATGACGATAGTGAGCCGTGTGATTAGAATAATGGTGTCGAATGGTGATTTCGGTTTAGGATTTAATAGGCGAGTAAGACAGGGTTGTGTTAATGTTCCTTGTTAGTTCAATGTTGTCTATGATGGGGTTATGGAAAGATTTGAGGTGGGATGGCAGGAATGTGTTAGAATGGTGGAGATGGAGTTGAGTGGGGGTGCCTACCTATTATTGAGGATGTTTGGTTTGTGGTGGCGATAAGAGAGAGACGTTTGAGAGGGATTATAGAGAGATTTGGCAGGGTGTGCTGAAAAGGAGGGGCTTGAAAGTAACGTGGATAAGAGTAAGGTTTGTGAGTGAGGACAGACTTCAGTGTGAAGTTATGTTAGATTGTGAGCCAGTAGACAAGTGTTGGTTATATTTAGAGGTAATTATGTTTGGATAGAAGGGCAGGACGATGCAGCATTAGAGGAAAGTTGTGAATGGAGGAAGGTGGCTGGTAGGAAAGTTGTGAATGCAAAGGGACTAAGTTTTGAGTTGCTAGGGTCTTCATTGAGGGTATGTTGTTACCTGTGTTTATTGTATGGTAGTGCGCCTATGGTCTGGATAGAGTTAGATTAAAGTTCAATGTTTCAGATGGACAATCTAGGGGTGTGCTAGGTGTGAGAAGAAATGTGATAAAGAGAGGAATGACTAATTAGGAGTGGTAGTGGTGTGAAGAAGGGGTATGAGAGAATAAATGAAGTATGTTGAGATGATTTCGCTACAATGTGGAAAGGATGAATGATAGTAGGCTTGGATTAAGCGATTGTATAGTGGTAGGTGTTGGGACGACGGCTTTGGGAGACCGAAGAGAAAGGTGGATTGAGTCGGTGAACGAATGTCTGAAGAGAGAAATGATGAGTTTGGCAGAGGCGAGGAATAAGGTGCATGATAGGAGGAATGTGGCGGGGTTTTGTAATGGGGGGCTGGTTGTGGCCTCATGGGCAGGAGGTGACCTAATTGACGATTTTACATAGTGAGAGGTCGTCGAGGTCCATGATGCCTCTAGGGTGGATTTTCTGTCTGTGGACGAGCTCTCACTAGATTAAATGGTGACAGAGGCTGGGCTTTCATTTTCGTACGTTTGTATGTTCTCCTACTGCTTTTCTTTTCGATGCTTGTACAGCACACCTTACCCCCCCCAATTTGGGGCAAAGAGGAAGGTGAGAAAGAAAGAGAAGAATATATTTGATATATATATATTATATATAATATATATATATATATAGTAATTTTATATTATTTTATATTATATTTATATATATATATATTATATATATATTATATATATATTAGGGGTGTGGGATTAAAAAAAAATCGTTCGTTTTGTTTTAAAAAAAAAACACGTTTTTTTTTTTAAAAAAAGAAATGGCAAAAATTTTTTTGTTTTTTTAAATTACTTATTTTTATATGTTTAACATTTAAGAGCATTAAAATACAGTAAATACAATATGTTTAAAGAGGTATACCATATATAAAGTAGATTTAGTGCTTATAAAGTCTTTATTGTGATCGTTAGGGATAAATTATTACAATTCAATGATCTGAAGTTATCTATTATTATTATTTATTATTATATTATTATTGAATATTATTATTATTATTATTATTATTAATTATTATTATTCTTATTTATTATTTTATTATTATATTATTATTTTATTATTATTTTTTATTATTATTATTTTATTATTATTATATTATTTTATTATTAATTTATATTACTATATAGATTATATAT
>JABUQX010063247.1:0-34179 GCA_015478945.1 Trachelipus rathkii
TTGGCGCCAATTTCAATCACAATCTTTAAAAAAAATGTTTTTATAAATTTAATGACATTTTAGAAGATTTTCAAACTTTTTTAATATCGTGAGTTTTAAAACGCTATTCAGCTATACGTAATGCTTTTTTTCATGAAGGGGTTGGGCGAACTCGCTGAATATTTTTTATGTAGACCTTGAAGCTAACCACGTCGGTCGAAGAGAATTCGCTTTCACTCTCAAAAATACGTTTGATCGTTGTTTTGAGAATTTTCAACTTTTTCTTGGCGCTGTTTTCAACTCTTCGAGCGCGGAATTTGATAAAACTCTTCCATCTTCGTACCGTCTATCTGTCTTGGAATATTTCATCATTAAATTATATTTTATATTTAAAATAAAACGTGAATATAATTTTTAATCGATCTATAATAATTACGATATATGAAAATAAAAGCTCATATATAATCTCGGTAATCGAATTTCGCGAACATTTTTATTCATCCGAACGATGGAAGAGGCAGCAGCAGCAGCAGCAGCAGCAGAAACAGTTGCTCTCCTAAATGTAACTCAACTGGCTCTAAAAAACGATGGTGGAAAAAAAGAGGATTTGATAACAAAATATTCAAATTTCGTGCGAGGTGATAATTCGAGAAAGCGGCAAAAGATCCTTCGCTTGAAAGAAAACAATTGCGAAATTGATTTCAATAGCTTATTTCTTTCGAATAATTGGGGGTCGATAGAAAACCTCCCTAATAATTCTCACCGCGATGATATCAAATGGTTGTGTCTTTCTAAAGCCGAACGTCGAGAAAGGGTGAAAAGATTATGTCCTCTTTTTTACAGACACAATGAAAACACAGAAAAATTTATCGCCGCTCACAAAATTCAAATTTTAAATTTAGCCGTAGAAAGCTCATTACGTCATTTGCGAAAGAACAAAAAGGAGCGAGATTATTTTCCGTTTTCTGAGAACGATGAAGTGTATTTCAACAATATCAAAGAAAGAGGCTATTTTAAAAGAGAAAAAAGCGACCTCGATAAATCTTATTGGAATGCTGACATATTTAAGTCGTCTTTTTCTAACGAAATTTACGATCAGGAAGAAAATAAAGATTCATCCCTATATTTAATAATTCCGTCGTCTTTCGAATCTAAGGGCGTCGCAGAATTTAATTTTAAATTCTTTACGGATGAGGATTACAAAAAATTGAGTGTGGAAGAAAAACAAAAGAGTATTCGGCTGAATAAAATTCCGATCACTTGGAGTCAAATTTTACAAAGTTGCGTTGAGGAAATTTCGACTACTTTTCGTTCAGGGAAACTTGATGACGAGGACACTGATTTGTCGAATTTAATTTGGATTATGACTGGAGAAATGGTTAATGCTTCAAATTGCGGGAGGAGCCAAAAAAGAAGTCGCGGCCAACGGGTGAGGAAAGGTTATTTCCAGTTAAATACAAGAGATAATTACGGCGATTTGTTTCTTTATAACGCCGTTTTGTATTTGTTAAACCCGAGTTGCAAAATATTTTCCACTTCTCCCCTGAATTACTTTTCGCTCAAACTATTTTTTTTCCTTCGGTCGTATTACGTCAAACCGAAACGGTACGTCAACGAGTTACTACGCTTGACCCATGCTAAATCCTCGCTCACGCTCACGACCGTGTGTATGCTCTTCGCTCTAATAGCTACGTCATCACGCTCGCACCACGCGTCCGGAGCTAAGTCGAAAGTCTAAGTATAAGTCGAAGGTCTAAGTGCTAAAATCTAAAATTTCTCAAAGAAAATAATACACAAAATTTTTTAAGTCCAAATTATTTTTCGGAATTTGCACTTAGACCTTCGACTTATATCAGTTCCCGATCAGGCGTCATTATATGACGTCATAATCGGATTGAAGATAGTTTTAGCTTAGGTAATTGGTATTTGAAAGCGTTCAGCGACTTCTTCGATTCCCGTAAGGCGACACTATATTATAGTGACGTTTCGAAGGGAACCGAAAAACGACCTAACGTGATCGGGTGACGCTTTTTAGGGTATAAACCATCGTTGAACCCGATATAGTGACGTTTCGAACGGGACTGATATAAGTCGAAGGTCTAAGTGCTAAGTCGAAGGTCTAGGGTGCTAAGTCGAGGTCAAAGTGCATAAGTGCGAAGGTCTAAGTGCTAAGTCGAAGGTCTAAGTATAAGTCGAAGGTCTAAGTATAAGTCGAAGGTCTAAGTATAAGTCGAAGGTCTAAGTATAAGTCGAAGGTCTAAGTGCTAAGTCGAAGGTCTAAGTATAAGTCGAAGGTCTAAGTATAAGTCGAAGGTCTAAGTGCTAAGTCGAAGGTCTAAGTGCTAAGCTCGAAGTCTAAGTGCGAAGTGAAGGTCTAAGTATAAGTCCGAAGGTGTAAGGAGCTAAGTCGGAAGTGCTAAGTATAAGTCGAAGTCTAAGTCTAAGTCGAAGGTCACAGTACCACGTCGAAGGTGTATGGAGAGCTTTAAGTTCGAGGTTAAGTTAAGTGAAGGCTCTAAGTGCTAAAATCTAAAAATTTCGGCAAGAAAATAATACACAATTTTTTAAGCTCTAAATTATTTTTCGGATTTGCCTTAGACTTTCGATTATATTCAGTTTCCGATCAGGCGTCACTATATGACGTCATAATCGGATTGAAGATAGTTTTAGCTTAGGTAACTGGTATTTGAAAGCGTTTAAGCGACTTTTACGATTCCGTAAGGCGACACTATATTTATAGTGATGTTTCGAAGGGAACCGAAAAACGACTAACGTGATCGGGTGACGCTTTTTAAGGGTATAAACGCCATCGTTGAACGCGATATAGTGACGTTTCGAGGGAACCGATATAAGTCGAAGGCCTAAGTGCCAAAATCTAAAAATCCTCAAAGAAAATATTTAAAAATTTTATTTTAAGTCGAAATTATTTTTCGGAAAAAGCACTTAGACCTTCGACTTATATCAGTTCCCGATCATCCGTCACTAAATAACGTCATAATTGGTTTAACGATAGTAGGGAGTCTTTCTAGATACCAAAATGCACTGTATATGTAAACCTTTTTTTTTACGGGGTTTTCGACTAGGTCCTTACACATAAATCGATAAGCGACGCTTAAATTCACCCTAGCGCCCATTTTTTTGGTTTAGGGTTGCTGACCCTTTTTTTTAGGGTGGTAAGTCCGGATGTTACATATACATTTTTTAGGGCGCTAGGGTCGATGAAGGGTCGTTTCAAAAAAAATTTTTTTGGGTGTTTAAAACTAACGAATACCCATGGGGAGACCGCCCCGATGTCAGGAGTCGGGGTCTCTCGGCCTCTAGGTGGACTACGGGGGGGACTAATCCCCCCCTCCGGGGATGGTCTCCGGAACCCCCGCTCTTTGGTCTTTGCGGGCCGCGGGGGTTCCGCCGACCATCCCCTCCGGGGTATGAAACGTCCCCCCCCTCCGTCCCCCATCGGCCCGAGCCCCCTAATAAGGGGTAGAAATTTTTTTTTTAGCGGTGGTTCTAAAAATGGTAATTTTGCTTGTTTTTTTTCTAGCGGAGGTTCTAAAAAGGGTAAATATGCTTGTTTTTTGTTTTGCGGTGGTTCTAAAAAGGATAAATAGGCTTTTTTTTTGCGCTTTTTTTAACCCTTGTTAGGGGGCTCGAGCCGATGGGGGACGGAGGGGGGGATTAGTCCCCCCCATAGTCCACCTAGAGGCCGAGAGACCCCGACTCCTGACATCGGGGCTGTCTACCCGTGGGTATTCGTTAGTGATATACCCAAAAAACAGTCCAGCGCCCTCTTTTTTTGTGGTCAGGGACTTACTTTTTTTTATACCATGTATATTAAAAAAATGTATATGTACTAAGTAAGGTGGCATGGGGTTCATGCCATCGGATGGCATGAGTTGCGAATACCGCATTAAAATAAATAAAACATGACATGCCATGCTGCATATACACGATTTGGCATGAAATCCATGCCATGACCATGCTGCGTATTCGTCTTAGCGCCCAAAAATGGTCAGTCTGTTGCAGCTTAGGTAACTGGTATTTGAAGGCGTTCAGCGACTTTTCCGATTCCTTTCAGGCGACACTATATTATAGTGAGGTTTCGAAGGGAACCGAAAAACGACCTAACGTTATCAGAGGAGTTTATATTTTCACACTTTTAAAAAACTTTTTTTCTCAATATGTATTATATATTTTTTTTTAATTTTTATTTTTTTATTTTAGTTTTTTCTTTAGATTTTAATTTTGAACGAATATCGTAAAAGAAAAATTAGAAACCTTAGTTTCTTTTAATAAAAAAGGTATATAGAAGGAATAAAAATTCAATTTTTAAAAACAATTTTTATTAGCACGAAAATAGTAAGGTCGTATAACATTTTTAAAAAAAAATAGGCAACGTAGGGTGAAAAGGTCTCGTCGACTTTTCAAAAAAAAACCTCACTCACGCGAGAATCATATCATCACGATCTATTTTTGGGGCCCCTCCCTCTAATAATTTTTTAAATTCTTCGCTCCACCCTAGCTTTTCCACAATATTATGGCAGTGTTCCTCGAAATCACCAAAGAGCCTGACGGTTAAATTCTTGTGGTTTGGAATATTTAATTCTGCGAGCTGTCGAGATTCGATTTCCGTTTGAATTTCTCGGATGGGTTCTCGATTGATAAAAAGCCGAGGGCAAGATTCGGGCGCCGAGTAAACCAAATGAGCGAAAGGAGCGAGGGTTAAAGAAGCTCCTATTATTATTAATAAGTCGCAATTTTGAAACTCTTTGATGCGTTTACTTATATCTTGCGGAGGTAAAGGCTCGTTGTATAGTAGGATATCCGGTTTCACCACGCCTTTGCCGCAAACGGAGCAAATGGGAATAACGCCTTCGAAAAAAAAAAGTTCGTTTTTCATCCATTCTCGCGTGTATTCTTCTTTGCACGAAAGGCAATGATTCGTGCGAAGCGAGCCGTACATTTCCGTGATCTTTTCAATCGGGATACCGGCTAAGGTATCCAGCGTATCTACGTTTTGCGTGTAATGTCGCACCAAGATCCCTTTGTCGTGCAGCAGTTTAACGAAGTAGTGAGCTGGAGTTGGTTTAAATTCGGACGGGTAAAAATCTTTAAACAATTTAAAAAAAGGTTTCGGGTTCTTTTTGAAAGATTCCATATCGAATATAGCTCTGGGGTTCGGCAACTCTTCGTCTTCGTCGTATTTTTGTATATTTTTGTATATTTTGATGGTCGATGACCGATCGTCCGGAATTTCCAAAGATGTAGATATCTCGGAACCGACCAAAGTGATTACGTTTTTACATTTTCGGGTGTTAATGAGGGAAACCACGTCGTCGAGCGTCAGTCGCCGGTTCTTGGAGGTTTTTACCTCGGACGATGATGCGCTTGTCGTTGATGCGATATGTTCAGCCATTCTAGGTCAGAAAATATTGTGATAATTCGACAGACCTCAAGCTCTTATTTATATAGTAAATTCGAAAATAGTTTCTTATAATTGTTACTCTTTATTTATTAATTTATTTATTATTTTTTATTATACTATTTTGATTTTTCACGTTTTTAAATGTAATTTAGTTTTCAAAGTTGCATTCCGATGTTTTAGATTAATATTATCTGTTATTTTTTTCAATCTAACTGGAATCATTTCGTTCAAACGTATTTATACACTTTAATATCCAAAAACGAATTTACGTTTTTCAAAACTATGAAAATTCTACTACAAATTAAATTTTATTTACATTTTCAAATTACTCACGCTCGTCTAATAATTACTTTTTTGCTTATTCTTTGTAAATCGAATAAAAAAACTACATATATTTTCAATATTTTTAATGTAAATAACAATAAACAGTTTTATTTCATCGTTTTTTATATTTATTTATCTTTTTCGCCTATAAAAGGGAGTCGTGTCTTCTACAACTGTTACCACCAATCATTTTACCCTGCGATTTAGCACCTGAGAATAGCATTTTATGATTGTTTTTTGTAAAGAAAATATTGCGTTATCTTAATCTTCTTTATAACCCGAATTCGACGAGGACAAAATCGAAATGGAGGAAAATGTGAAAAATCTGCAAGATTTAGCGATGAAGGTCATCTTGCAAACACGATCCTTTCAAGATTCTTTCAACAGCGGATCGGATTCGAAAAGACCAGCGGTGAATTATTATTATTCTTTGCTCTTCGATTTGATCATGAATCGGTTGACCGAAAAACACGGAGCTAAAGAATTAAATTTCGACCCGCTCTTATCGCTATTCGATTCGGACAACCGAGAAAAAAAATCGGCTATCTATGTGGCCTTTCTGGAAAATGCTACGAAAAATCCGTACAAAACGACCGAAGCGATAACCCTCACGTTGACCGAGTATATGGTCCCTGCGAACAGTTTTTCCGATGACGCTCCTGATGTGGCTGTCAAAACCGCCGAAGTAATTAGGGCAATGGGTACCGAATTCGAAGGTTTAAAAGTTTTGACTTTTTCTTTAGACGAGCCCGAAATGTTTTTAAGATTAACGAACTTAATGAAAGAAAAACGATATCAACCTCTAGTTCGCATCGAGAAGCTAGAAATCGTTAATTGTGGTTCTAATACACTCACCCACGACGACTTTCTCCAGATGATGAAAAATATTTCCACCTTATTTCCAAATCTAATCGGGCTAAAACTAACGTGCAAATGTCACAGCAAAAGGGCGACGAGAGAAGAACTAGTCGAAATGAGAAGGAATGGGGTGACTCCTATTATTTTGAGTGTGTCGGCGAACTCTTTGCTTAGCAAAAACGATATTGCATATTTAAAAGCGAACGAAATATTTGTTGAAATTGATTTTTCGAACGAATTGCGGAAGCTTCGCATTCCTCCATTAAAAGAATTAACTACATTAACTGTGGATTATAACAATATCGAGGAAATTATCGAAATTTCTCCGTTGTTTAATTTACAAAAAATAGGAGTTCGTTTAACCCATAAACACCCGTCTACAGCCGTTGGCGACTCTCGCATAAGATTGTTGGCCGCAAAAACGGGGGTGAAGACGCTAGAATTGATTTTCAGGTACACGTCGGAAGACGAATTATTTCCCAACTACTCCTATATTAAGTTTCGAGATACGTTTAGCAAATGCGATAATTGTTCCAGCCAAAAATTAAATAATATAGTCGTGGCGGTTGAAATTGAAAATAAAAGAATAATCGAATGGAATATCAGAGAAGTCTATCCGCAATTCGAAAACCGCGTAACGTTATCGAGGGCGGAAGAAGAAACAGCAATAGCGTCAGCATCGGGAGATCCATATTCCGAAGAACATCTCAGTCCGTTATTAAAAGGGTTGGCGAATAGTTTTCAGAAACTTCTTACCGAAGATCGTGATGAAGAAAGCGAAATCGAAATACCATTTTGTCTCTCATGCGGAGGTATCTACGGCGTTATGTGGCTATTTATGAGCTATATGGAAGGGGGTGCTCAGATATGCCATTTACACACGAGTAAGTCGTGGCGAATGAAAATGGAAAAGAAAATAATCCAATCCTGGGATACGAGCATTTTTAGAAACCAATTGAGAAAGAGTATTAGAAAGATCAACGGTTCCTTGGAATTGAATTTACGCAACGTTTGTCAATTTAACGTTATCCTTCAAAGAAACGAAAATGTAGATACCCTTTCTCCATTTCGATTTCCCGATGTGCGTATCTTGAGACTGTCGTACGATGAAATATGGAGAATTTGTGGGACTCACAACTGCGGCTCATTGAGTGATAAAATCGTCGAAGCGTTCCCGAATTTAACCTACTTAGAAATCGAAATAAACGATTATTTTGATAGGTCTGCCGAAAACTGCGAAATGATATTAGAGAATGAAAATGAAGCGGTTTTTAAAAATCTGGTAGAATTAAAAATCGATTTTTCGAATGTTTTATTCAATATTTGTCGCGTCTCTCCGAATCTGGAAAAGGTCCTAATATTTTGCGAATGGGAACGTATCAGCGCTTGCAAAATTTTTAATCTTCTGAATATCACTCGTTCTTTGAAAAGGGGATTAGAATTTAATTTCGATCGATACGCGGCGAATAAATTTAATTTTACTAGATGCTTTAACGAATGCCGTAATCCCTCGCACAGAACGAATATCGACCGACTGTTCAAGAAGATTACGGTGACTATGAAAGACGTTTACGGCAATTCGATCATTCGATGGACTTTAAAGCAGTACGATCTCTTCGAGGCGAGTCGTTTGCTAAATCATCTTAAATCCATTGATAGTCCCGAATACGAGGTCGAAAGAGAAAAAAATTTCTATGGCAGTCCGTTATGGTTAAAAGACGATATTTGCTTTTATGAACCTAGTTCCTTTTTGAAATTATTAAAAAAATTTCGAGACCCCGCGCCAAAAATATTTCATTTGGCTTTTTGCTCTATCGATAATCACGTATTTCTTAACAACATTTTTGACGCAGTTCGACGTATATTATGGCAAACGATATAATAATAATGTGTTTAAAAATTTAATACGCGTTTATTATTCGCGTGTGTTTGCATTTGTATGTATGAAAAAAATTTCGTGTAAATAATAATTTATTATTATTTATTTAAATTAAACCAATAAAATTTCATTTTGAGGATCATATTTTATTTCAACACATTTTTTTATATATTAAAAACATTGTTCGTTGAAGAACTCAACTATATTTCAAAAATCGAGTTTAAAGCTATCGTTGGGATTAAAATAGGAAAATTCCTTTACAAATTCAACTTTATTTACTGGTAAATTAAAAAAAATACATATTTTTTTATTGTTTTTAGTTAAATAATAAAAAAACAAAATTTAATTCATCTTTTTTTTTTTTTTTGGCCTATAAAAAGAAGTCGCGTCTTCTAAGTTCATTGCTGCCAATACCTAATAACCGGTAGATCCGCAACTGAGAAATAAAAGAATTTTTAATCTACCTCGGAAGAGATTCACATTTACGCTCGTTTTTGGAGGGGAAAATACAGCGTAACGGAATCAAACCAGAATTCGACGAAAGAGGACGATTAACTCGCAAGCGATGGAGGAGAATGTGAAGAATCTGCAAGATTTAGCGATGAAGGTCTTCTTCCAAACGCCATCCTTCCAAGATTCCTTCAACAGCGGTTCGGATTCGAAAAGACCAGCGGTGATTCATCATTATTACGATTGGCTCTTCGATTTGATCATGAATCGATTGACGGAAAAACACGGAGCCAAGGAATTAAATTTCGACCCGCTCTTATCGCTTTTCGAATCGGACGACCAAGAAAAAACCTCGGCCATCTATCTGGAGTTTTTGGAAAATGCGGCAAAAAATCCGTACGAGACGACCGAAGCGATAATCCTCACGTTGACCGAGTGTATGATCCCAGCGAGCAGTTTCTCCGATGATGTTCCCACTGCGGCTGTCAAAACCGCCGAAGTAATTAGGAAAATGGGCACCTCGTACGAAGGTTTAAAAGCTTTGACTTTTTCTTTAGACGAGCTCGAAACCTTTCTAAGATTAACGAGCTTAATGAAAGAAAGACAATATGGACCATTAGTTCGCATCGAGAAGCTAGAAATCATTAATTATGGTTCTAACACTCTCACCCACGATGACTTTCTCGAGATGATAAAAAATATTTCGACCTTAATCCCGAATCTAATCGCGCTAAAACTAGCGTGCAAATGTCGCTGCGAATGGGCGACGAGAGAAGAGCTAGTCGAAATAAGCAAGGAGGGGGGCCCGCCTCGGAAGCTTCGCATTCCTCCATTAAACGAATTAACTACATTAATGGTGGATTATAACGATATCGAGCAAATTATCGAAATCTCGTCGTCGTCGTCGTCGTTGTCCAATTTACAAAAAATAGGAGTTCGTTTAACCCATAAACACCCACCTACCGTTGCCTACTCTCGCGTTAAATTATTGGCAGCAAAAACGGGGGTGGAGACGCTAGAATTGATTTTCAGTTACACGTCGGAAGAAGAACTATTTCCCAACGAGGTCCATATTATTTTGCGAGATTTGTTTAGCCAATGCAGTGATTGTTCTAGCCAAAAATTAAATAATTTAGTCCTAGTGGTTGAAATTGAAAATAAAAGAATAATCGAATGGAAAATCAAAGAAGCCTATCCGCAATTCGAAAATCGAGTAGCGCTATCGAGGTCGGAAGGAGAAGCGACATCGGCAGCATCAGCAGGAGTAGCAGAAACGGGAGATCGATATTCCGAAGAACGCCTCCATCCGTTATTACAAGGGTTGGCGGATAATTTTGAGAAACTTCTTACCGAAGATCATGGAGAAAACGAAATAAAAATACCATTCTGTCTCTCATGCCGAGGTATCTACGGCGTTATGTGGCACTTTATGAAACGTGCTAAACAATGGGGTAAGAATATATGCTATTTACACGCGATTTCTTCGTGGCGAATGGAAATGGAAAAGAAAATAATTCATTCGTGGGATACGAACGTTTTCAGAAAGCAATTGCGAAACAGTATTAGAAAGATCGACGGTTCCTTGGAATTGAATTTACGCAGCATTTGTCAATTTAACGTTATCCTTCGAAGAAACGAAAATGTAGATACCCTTTCTCCATTCCGATTTCCGAATGTGTACATCTTGAGACTGTCCTACGACGAAATATGGAGAATATACCAACCTCCTTACTGTGGCTCATTGAGTGATATAATCATCGAAGCTTTTCCGAATTTGACCTACTTAGAAATCAAAATAAACAGTAATATAGATGGTTCGGCTGAAAACTGCGAAATGATATTAGAGAAGAAAAATAAAGAAGCCGTTTTTAAAAATCTGGTAGAATTAAAAATCAATTTTTCGAAGGTTTTATACAATATTTGTCGCGTCTCTCCGAATCTCGAAATGGTCTTAGTATTTTTCGAATGGGGACGTATCAGCGCTTGCAAAATTTTTAATCTTCTGAATATTACTCGCTCTTTGAAAAGGGGATTAGAGTTTAATTTCGACCTCTTTGCGAGAAATAGAGTTAATTATTCTAGGAACTTTAACGAATGCCGTAATCCCGCGCACAGAACGAATATCGAGGGACTGTTCAAAAAGATTACGGTGACTATGAACGACGTTTACGGCAAATCGATTATTCGGTGGACTTTAAAGCAGTACGATACCTTCGAGGCGAGTCGTTTGCTAGTTCATCTTAAATCGATCGATAGCCCCGAATACGAGGTCGAAAGAAAACGGAATTTTTACGAGAGTCCGCTATGGTTAGAAGAAGATATTTGTTTTTATGAACCGAGTTCCTTTTTAAAGTTATTAAAAAAGTTTCGAGACCCCGCGCCAAAAACATTTCATTTGGCTTTTTCCTCTATCGATAATCACAATTTTATCGACAACATTTTTCGAGCTGTTCGACGTATACGTGGGAAACGATAAAATATAATTAAAAATTTTATAATCGCGGGTGTTTGTAATTGTTGTTGTATATATGAAAAATGTTTTGACCAATAAAATTTCCGTTATTTATTTATTATTTATTTAAAGGAATAAAATTTCATTTTGATGATTGTATCTTATTTCAACCTGTTGTTTCGATATTAAAAACATTTTCTTTGAAGAACTCAACTATATTTGAGAAATCGAGTTAATTAAACAAATTTATATTTGAGAGCGCTAAATATGAGGTGTTTTCGTTTTCTTTCAATTTCTCTCCTCTTCAAATTCAACTTTTTTTACTGGCACGATTATTCGCGCTCGTCTGGCTACATTTTTTTGGTGTATTTATTGTGATTTAAAGTAAGAAAAAAATACATTTTTCAATTTTTTAAGCAAAATAACAATAAACGAAATACTTTTTAGTTCAATTGCTTTTTTTTGTCTATAAATTGGATTCGCGTCTTCTAATCCGTGCCGTCATTATATATAATAATAATAATATATAAATAATAATTAATAATTAATTAATAAATAATATATTAGGAATTGATATAAGTCGAAGGTCTAAGTGCTAAATCTAAAAAATCTCAAAGAATTTGATATTAACAAGCCGAGGCTTGCTCCTTACGGAGCAAGACTTGCCCCTGAGCACGTGCTACGCACGCGCAAAAGGGCTCGCTTCGCTCGCCCGAGGAAACCGGTCTTGATTGCCATTTTTGGGCACTTTTGGCGATGATGACAAAATCGATGTGACCCGCGTCTTAGAAAACAGGGCTGTTTTTTTTTAAAAGGATATAGATAATAAAAATAATAATAATAATAATCCTTCGACTTATACCAGTTCCCTAAGCGGCGTCACTATATGACGTCATAATCGGAATAATAATAATAATAAATATAAATAGATAATAATAATAATAGATTTAAGAAGAAAGAAGAAGAAGAATGAGAAGAAGAAGAGAAGAAGAGAAGAAGAGAAGAAGAAGAGAGAAGAAGAAGAAGTTAACTTTTTTTAACATACCTTACAGGAGGTTTGCTTTTTATGATTGTTTTTGATGAAGAAAATACTGCGTAACGCGATCCTTTTATCAAACCAGAATTCGATGGAGGACGATGATAAACTTACGACGGAGAAAAAAGTGAAAAATCTGCAAGATTTAGCGATGAAGGTCATCTTCGAAACGGGATCCTTACAAGATTCCCTCAACAGCGATCCGGATTATTATTTTCTCTTCGATTTGATTATGAATCGGTTGACCGAAAAACACGGAGCTAAAGAATTAAATTTAGACCAGCTCTTATCGCTATTCGATTCAGATGACGAAGAAAAAATCTCGGGGAGCTATCTGGATTTTCTGGAAAATGTGACGAAAAATCCGTACAAGACGACAGAAGTGATAACCCTCACGTTGACCGAGTATATGGTCCCAGTAAACAGTTTGGCTGATGGCGCTCCCGCTGCGGCTGAAAAAACAGCCGAAGTTATTAGGAAAATGAGCACCAAATATGAACGCATAAAAGCTTTGACATTTTCCTTAGACCGGTACGAAACCTTTTTAAGATTAACGGACCTGATGAAGGAAAAACAATATCGACCTTTAGTTCGCATCCAGAAGCTAGAAATTGTTAATGCGGGTACTAGCCCTCTTACCGGCGATGCCTTTCTCCAGCTGGTGAAAAATATTTCAACATTATTCCCAAATCTAATAACGCTAAAACTAAAATGCAAATGTCGGCTCGAGAGGGCCACGGGAGAAGACCTAATCAAAATGAGGGGAGGACCCCTTCTTGTTTTAAGCGAGTCGGCGAACGCTTCGCTTAGCGAAACCGATTTGGAGGATTTAAAAGCGACCGAAACATTCGTAGAATTTAATTTTTCTATCGAATTGCGGAAGCTTAGTATTCCCTCGTTTAACGAATTAACTACATTAACTGTGGATTATAACGTTATCGAGGAAATTATGGAAATCTCGTCGTTGTTTAATTTGCAAAAAATCGGAGTTCGTTTAACCCATAAACACCCATCTACCGCCGTTAGCGACGGTCGGGTAAGATTATTGGCCTCAAAAACGGGGGTGAAGACGTTAGAATTGATCTTCAGTTTCTCGTCGGAAGAAGAACTATTTCCCTGCTACGCCTATACTATGTCGGGAGATACTCTTAGTAAATGCGATAATTGTTCTAACCAAAAATTAAATAATTTAGTCGTAGTGGTTGAAATTGAAAATAAAAGATTGATCGAATGGGAAATAAGGGAAGGCCCATTACAATTCGAAAACTGGGTAACATTACTGGGGGGAGAAGCGGCAGCAGCGGCAGCAGCGGCAGCAGCGGAAGCAGCAGCAGCAGCAGCAGCAGCAGCGGTGGCGGTGGGAGGTGAGGTGTTATTAGAAATGTTAGAATTCATTTTTCGGAAACTTCCTACCGAAGGTCGTGAAGAAAGAAGCGAAATCAAAATACCATTTTGTCTCTCTTGCAAAGGCATTTACGCGGTTATTTTGCTCTTCATGCGCCAGACTATGGAGGGTAGTATGCAGACGTGTCATTTACATTCGACTGTATCGTGGCGAAGGGAACTAGAAAAGAAAATAATCGACTCCTGGGATACGAATATTTTTAGAAACCAATTGCGAAAGAGTATTAGAAAGATCGACGGTTGCTTGGAATTGAATTTACGCAGCATTTGTCAATTTAACGTTATCCTTCGAAGAAACGAAAATTTAGATACCCTTTCTCCATTCCAATTTCCGAATGTGCGCATATTGAGGTTGTCGTACGACGAAATATGGAGAATTTTTGAAAAAAATCACAACTGCGGCTCATTGAGTAATAAAATCGTCGAAGCTTTTCCGAATTTGACCGACTTAGAAATCAGAATAAATCATGATGCCTCCGTTGAAAACTGCGAAATGATATTAGATAATGAAAACCAAGCCTTTTTAAAAAATTTGGTAGAATTAAAAATCGATTTTTCAGATATTTTATTCAATATTTGTCGCGTCTCTCCAAATCTGGAAAGGGTCGTAATATTTTTCAGAGGGGAACGTTTCAACGTTTGCAAACTTTTTAATTTTTTGAACCTTACTCGTTCTTTAAAAAGAGGATTAGAATTTAATTTTGATCGCTACGTAACGTTTGAACGAAGTACCTTTAGGTACTTTAACGAATGCCGTAACCCCGCGCACAGAATAAATATCGACCAGCTGTTCAAAACGATTACGTTGACTATGAACGACGTTTACAGGAATTCACTCATTCGGTGGAATATAAAGCAGTACGATCTCTTCGAGGCGGCTCGTTTGCCAGATCATCTTGAATCGATCGATAGCCCTAAATACAAAGAAGAAAGAGAAAAGAATTTCTACGAGAGTCAATTAGTTAGAAGAAGATATTTGTTTTTATGAACCGAGTTCCTTTTTAAAGTTATTAAAAAAGTTTCGAGACCCCGCGCCAAAAACATTTCATTTGGCTTTTTCCCGATAATCATGATTTTCTTAACAACATTTTCAAAGCTGTCCGACGTATACAATCGGAAATGATGAAATAAATTTAGAAATTTTATTATGTCTTTTCATATAGGCCTGTGTTTGCGGTAGCGCATATGGAAAACTTTCTGATCTATAAAAATTGTATTATTATTATTATTGACTTTTTATTTATTTATTTATTTATTTATTTATTTATTTATTTATTTAAAGGAATAAAGTTTGCTATTGATTAACGTGTATTTATCTCAACCCGTTGTTTTATATACGTCGTAGGTCTAAGTGCATAAATTTAAAAAGTCTAAAAAAATATTTCAAAATTTTTTTTCAGTCATTTAGAAATATTTTACTTTTTTTATTTTAAATAAAAAGCATTGATAAACAAAAAATTTAATTAATTCGTTTTTTTCTATATTTGGAATATAAAAGGGATCGTGTCTTTACGTAAGTCGCGCGAAACGTTAATACTACACGGCACATCAGCACCCGAGAATTTAAAGAATGATTGTTTTTTGGTGAAGAAAATACTGCGCGACTTAATCCTTTTTTTTATTAAACCCGAAATAGACAACGACGAAAAACTCAAAATGGATCGGAAAGTCAAAAATCTGCAAGATCTGGCGATGACGGTCATCTTAGAAACACGATCTTTTCAAGATGCTGCCTGTAGTAGCGGATCGGATTCGAAAAGATCGTCCTCGGTGAATCATTTACTTTTTGATTTGATTCTGAATCGAATGACCGAAAAACACGGAGCGAAGGAATTAAATTTTAACCCGATATTATCGCTATTCGGCTCGGGCGACGACCAAAAAACCTCGGCGACCTATCTGGACTTTCTCGAAAACGCGACGAAAAATCCGTACAAGACGACCGAAGCGATAACCCTCGCGGTGACCGAATATATGGTCGTGGGCGCAGAGAGTTTTGCCGATGTCGTTCCCGCTATGACTGTCAGAACCCCCGAAGTTATTAGGACGATGAGTACCGAATACGAACGTATGAAAGCTTTGACTTTTTATTTAGATCGGTGCGAAACCTTTTTAAAATTAACGGACTCGATGAAAAAAAAACGATATTGGCCTTTGGTTCGCATCGAGAAGCTAGAAATAGTTAATACTGGTACTGACCGTCTTGCCCACGACTACTTTCTGGAGATGATGAAAAATATTTCGATCATATTTCCAAATATAAACTCACTAAAACTAACGTGCAAATGTCGCCGCGAGAGGACGTCTGGATTAGACCTTATCGAAATGTGTAAGAAAAGGGGCCCCCCTCTTATTTTGAGACGGTCGGCGAAAGCTTCGGTTAGCAAAAACGATTCAGAGTTTTTAAGAGTAGATAAAAAAAATCGTCAAATTTGATTTCTCTAGCAAAATGCGGAAGCTCCGTATTGCACCGTTAAACCAATTAACTACGTTAACCGTGGATTATAACGACATCGAGGAAATTATCGAAATCTCATCGATGTTTAATTTACAAAAAATCGGAATTCGTTTAACCCATAGGCACCCATCCACCGTTGTTAGCGACGATCGGGTAAGATTATTGGCTGCAAAAACGAGGGTAAATACGCTAGAATTGATTTTCAGTTTCTCGTCGGAGGAAGAACTATTTCCCTGCTACGACTATTTTATGTCGGAAGATACTTTCAGTAAATGCGACAATTGTTTTAACCAAAATTTAAATAATTTAGTAGTGGTTGTTGAAATTGAAAATAGAAGAATGATCGAATGGGAAATCAGAGAAGCCCCGCGGCAATTCGAAAATTGCGTAACATTTTCAGAGGGAGAAGGAGAAGGAGAAGGAGAAGCAGCAGCAGCAGCAGCAGCGGGTAATAGAGCATTATTAGAAATGTTGGAACTCAATTTTCGGAAACTTCTGACGAAAGATCGTGATGAAAGAAACAAAATCGAAATACCATTTTGTCTCTCGTGCAAAGGCATTTACGCGGTTATTTTTCTCTTTATGCGCCAGACTATGAAGGGCAGTGCGCAAATATGCCATTTACATTCGAGTGTATCTTGGCTAAGTGAAATGGAAAAGAAAATTATCGATTCCTGGGATACGAACGTTTTTGTAATCGGTTTCTAAAAACGTTCGTATCCCAGGAATCGATAATTTTCTTTTCCATTTCACTTAGCCAAGATACACTCGAATGTAAATGGCATATTTGCGCACTGCCCTTCATAGTCTGGCGCATAAAGAGAAAAATAACCGCGTAAATGCCTTTGCACGAGAGACAAAATGGTATTTCGATTTTGTTTCTTTCATCACGATCTTTCGTCAGAAGTTTCCGAAAATTGAGTTCCAACATTTCTAATAATGCTCTATTACCCGCTGCTGCTGCTGCTGCTGCTTCTCCTTCTCCTTCTCCTTCTCCCTCTGAAAATGTTACGCAATTTTCGAATTGCCGCGGGGCTTCTCTGATTTCCCATTCGATCATTCTTCTATTTTCAATTTCAACAACCACTACTAAATTATTTAAATTTTGGTTAAAACAATTGTCGCATTTACTGAAAGTATCTTCCGACATAAAATAGTCGTAGCAGGGAAATAGTTCTTCCTCCGACGAGAAACTGAAAATCAATTCTAGCGTATTTACCCTCGTTTTTGCAGCCAATAATCTTACCCGATCGTCGCTAACAACGGTGGATGGGTGCCTATGGGTTAAACGAATTCCGATTTTTTGTAAATTAAACATCGATGAGATTTCGATAATTTCCTCGATGTCGTTATAATCCACGGTTAACGTAGTTAATTGGTTTAACGGTGCAATACGGAGCTTCCGCATTTTGCTAGAGAAATCAAATTTGACGATTTTTTTATCTACTCTTAAAAACTCTGAATCGTTTTTGCTAACCGAAGCTTTCGCCGACCGTCTCAAAATAAGAGGGGGGCCCCTTTTCTTACACATTTCGATTAGGTCTAATCCAGACGTCCTCTCGCGGCGACATTTGCACGTTAGTTTTAGTGAGTTTATATTTGGAAATATGATCGAAATATTTTTCATCATCTCCAGAAAGTAGTCGTGGGCAAGACGGTCAGTACCAGTATTAACTATTTCTAGCTTCTCGATGCGAACCAAAGGCCAATATCGTTTTTTTTTCATCGAGTCCGTTAATTTTAAAAAGGTTTCGCACCGATCTAAATAAAAAGTCAAAGCTTTCATACGTTCGTATTCGGTACTCATCGTCCTAATAACTTCGGGGGTTCTGACAGTCATAGCGGGAACGACATCGGCAAAACTCTCTGCGCCCACGACCATATATTCGGTCACCGCGAGGGTTATCGCTTCGGTCGTCTTGTACGGATTTTTCGTCGCGTTTTCGAGAAAGTCCAGATAGGTCGCCGAGGTTTTTTGGTCGTCGCCCGAGCCGAATAGCGATAATATCGGGTTAAAATTTAATTCCTTCGCTCCGTGTTTTTCGGTCATTCGATTCAGAATCAAATCAAAAAGTAAATGATTCACCGAGGACGATCTTTTCGAATCCGATCCGCTACTACAGGCAGCATCTTGAAAAGATCGTGTTTCTAAGATGACCGTCATCGCCAGATCTTGCAGATTTTTGACTTTCCGATCCATTTTGAGTTTTTCGTCGTTGTCTATTTCGGGTTTAATAAAAAAAAGGATTAAGTCGCGCAGTATTTTCTTCACCAAAAAACAATCATTCTTTAAATTCTCGGGTGCTGATGTGCCGTGTAGTATTAACGTTTCGCGCGACTTACGTAAAGACACGATCCCTTTTATATTCCAAATATAGAAAAAAACGAATTAATTAAATTTTTTGTTTATCAATGCTTTTTATTTAAAATAAAAAAAAGTAAAATATTTCTAAATGACTGAAAAAAAATTTTGAAATATTTTTTTAGACTTTTTAAATTTATGCACTTAGACCTACGACGTATATAAAACAACGGGTTGAGATAAATACACGTTAATCAATAGCAAACTTTATTCCTTTAAATAAATAAATAAATAAATAAATAAATAAATAAATAAATAAAAAGTCAATAATAATAATAATACAATTTTTATAGATCAGAAAGTTTTCCATATGCGCTACCGCAAACACAGGCCTATATGAAAAGACATAATAAAATTTCTAAATTTATTTCATCATTTCCGATTGTATACGTCGGACAGCTTTGAAAATGTTGTTAAGAAAATCATGATTATCGATATAGAAACACACCAAATGAAATGTTTTTGGTTTGGGGTCTAGAAACCGCTCTAATAACTTAAAAAAAGAACTCGGTTCAAAAAAACAGATATCGTCTTTCAACCATAATGGACTCTGAAATAAATTTTTTTCTCTTTCGGCCTCGTATTTACGGCTATCGATCGATTCAAGATTAGCTGGCAAACAACCCGTCGGTGAGAGAGTATATTGCTTTATGTTCCACCTAATGATTGAATTTCCGCGCATATCGTTCATAGTCACCATGATCCTTTTGAACAGTTGGTCGATATCTGTTAAGTGCTCCGGATTAAGGCATCTATTAAAGCGCTTAAACGAGCTTCTTCGTCCGTACGCTACGTATCGATCAAATTTAATTCTAATCCTCTTTTTAAAGAACGAGTAAGGTTCAAAAAATTAAAAAGTTTGCAAACGTTGAAACGTTCCCCTCTGAAAAATATTACGACCCTTTCCAGATTTGGAGAGACGCGACAAATATTGAATAAAATATCTGAAAAATCGATTTTTAATTCTACCAAATTTTTTAAAAAGGCTTGGTTTTCATTATCTAATATCATTTCGCAGTTTTCAACGGAGGCATCATGATTTATTCTGATTTCTAAGTCGGTCAAATTCGGAAAAGCTTCGACGATTTTATTACTCAATGAGCCGCAGTTGTGATTTTTTTCAAAAATTCTCCATATTTCGTCGTACGACAACCTCAATATGCGCACATTCGGAAATTGGAATGGAGAAAGGGTATCTAAATTTTCGTTTCTTCGAAGGATAACGTTAAATTGGCAAATGCTGCGTAAATTCAATTCCAAGCAACCGTCGATCTTTCTAATACTCTTTCGCAATTGGTTTCTAAAAATATTCGTATCCCAGGAGTCGATTATTTTCTTTTCTAGTTCCCTTCGCCACGATACAGTCGAATGTAAATGACACGTCTGCATACTACCCTCCATAGTCTGGCGCATGAAGAGCAAAATAACCGCGTAAATGCCTTTGCAAGAGAGACAAAATGGTATTTTGATTTCGCTTCTTTCTTCACGACCTTCGGTAGGAAGTTTCCGAAAAATGAATTCTAACATTTCTAATAACACCTCACCTCCCACCGCCACCGCTGCTGCTGCTGCTGCTGCTGCTGCTTCCGCTGCTGCCGCTGCTGCCGCTGCTGCCGCTTCTCCCCCCAGTAATGTTACCCAGTTTTCGAATTGTAATGGGCCTTCCCTTATTTCCCATTCGATCAATCTTTTATTTTCAATTTCAACCACTACGACTAAATTATTTAATTTTTGGTTAGAACAATTATCGCATTTACTAAGAGTATCTCCCGACATAGTATAGGCGTAGCAGGGAAATAGTTCTTCTTCCGACGAGAAACTGAAGATCAATTCTAACGTCTTCACCCCCGTTTTTGAGGCCAATAATCTTACCCGACCGTCGCTAACGGCGGTAGATGGGTGTTTATGGGTTAAACGAACTCCGATTTTTTGCAAATTAAACAACGACGAGATTTCCATAATTTCCTCGATAACGTTATAATCCACAGTTAATGTAGTTAATTCGTTAAACGAGGGAATACTAAGCTTCCGCAATTCGATAGAAAAATTAAATTCTACGAATGTTTCGGTCGCTTTTAAATCCTCCAAATCGGTTTCGCTAAGCGAAGCGTTCGCCGACTCGCTTAAAACAAGAAGGGGTCCTCCCCTCATTTTGATTAGGTCTTCTCCCGTGGCCCTCTCGAGCCGACATTTGCATTTTAGTTTTAGCGTTATTAGATTTGGGAATAATGTTGAAATATTTTTCACCAGCTGGAGAAAGGCATCGCCGGTAAGAGGGCTAGTACCCGCATTAACAATTTCTAGCTTCTGGATGCGAACTAAAGGTCGATATTGTTTTTCCTTCATCAGGTCCGTTAATCTTAAAAAGGTTTCGTACCGGTCTAAGGAAAATGTCAAAGCTTTTATGCGTTCATATTTGGTGCTCATTTTCCTAATAACTTCGGCTGTTTTTTCAGCCGCAGCGGGAGCGCCATCAGCCAAACTGTTTACTGGGACCATATACTCGGTCAACGTGAGGGTTATCACTTCTGTCGTCTTGTACGGATTTTTCGTCACATTTTCCAGAAAATCCAGATAGCTCCCCGAGATTTTTTCTTCGTCATCTGAATCGAATAGCGATAAGAGCTGGTCTAAATTTAATTCTTTAGCTCCGTGTTTTTCGGTCAACCGATTCATAATCAAATCGAAGAGAAAATAATAATCCGGATCGCTGTTGAGGGAATCTTGTAAGGATCCCGTTTCGAAGATGACCTTCATCGCTAAATCTTGCAGATTTTTCACTTTTTTCTCCGTCGTAAGTTTATCATCGTCCTCCATCGAATTCTGGTTTGATAAAAGGATCGCGTTACGCAGTATTTTCTTCATCAAAAACAATCATAAAAAGCAAACCTCCTGTAAGGTATGTTAAAAAAAGTTAACTTCTTCTTCTTTCTTCTTCTTCTTCTTCTCTTCTTCTTCTTCTTCTTCTTGCTTCTTCTTCTCTTATTATTATTATTATATTAATTATTATATTATTATATATTATTATTATATTATTATTATTATTATTATTTATATAGTTATTATATTATTATTATTATTATTATATTATTATTATTATTATTAATTTATTATATTATTTTATTATTATATTATATTATTATTATATTATTATTATTATTATATTATTATTATTATTATTATTATTATTATTATTATTATTATATATATATTATTATATTATTATTTATTATTGATTATTTATTATATTATATTATTATTATTATAATGACCACTGTAAAAAACATTTCTACCACAAAAAAAAGCAATGAACTAAATATTTCGTTTATTGTTATTTTGCTTAAAAAAATGAAAAATGTATTTTTTTCTTACTTTAAATCACAATAAATACACCAAAAAAATGTAGCCAGACGAGCGCGAATAATCGTGCCAGTAAAAAAAGTTGAATTTGAAGAGGAGAGAAATTGAAAGAAAACGAAAACACCTCATATTTAGCGCTCTCAAATATAAATTTGTTTAATTAACTCGATTTCTCAAATATAGTTGAGTTCTTCAAAGAAAATGTTTTTAATATCGAAACAACAGGTTGAAATAAGATACAATCATCAAAATGAAATTTTATTCCTTTAAATAAATAATAAATAAATAACGGAAATTTTATTGGTCAAAACATTTTTCATATATACAACAACAATTACAAACACCCGCGATTATAAAATTTTTAATTATATTTTATCGTTTCCCACGTATACGTCGAACAGCTCGAAAAATGTTGTCGATAAAATTGTGATTATCGATAGAGGAAAAAGCCAAATGAAATGTTTTTGGCGCGGGGTCTCGAAACTTTTTTAATAACTTTAAAAAGGAACTCGGTTCATAAAAACAAATATCTTCTTCTAACCATAGCGGACTCTCGTAAAAATTCCGTTTTCTTTCGACCTCGTATTCGGGGCTATCGATCGATTTAAGATGAACTAGCAAACGACTCGCCTCGAAGGTATCGTACTGCTTTAAAGTCCACCGAATAATCGATTTGCCGTAAACGTCGTTCATAGTCACCGTAATCTTTTTGAACAGTCCCTCGATATTCGTTCTGTGCGCGGGATTACGGCATTCGTTAAAGTTCCTAGAATAATTAACTCTATTTCTCGCAAAGAGGTCGAAATTAAACTCTAATCCCCTTTTCAAAGAGCGAGTAATATTCAGAAGATTAAAAATTTTGCAAGCGCTGATACGTCCCCATTCGAAAAATACTAAGACCATTTCGAGATTCGGAGAGACGCGACAAATATTGTATAAAACCTTCGAAAAATTGATTTTTAATTCTACCAGATTTTTAAAAACGGCTTCTTTATTTTTCTTCTCTAATATCATTTCGCAGTTTTCAGCCGAACCATCTATATTACTGTTTATTTTGATTTCTAAGTAGGTCAAATTCGGAAAAGCTTCGATGATTATATCACTCAATGAGCCACAGTAAGGAGGTTGGTATATTCTCCATATTTCGTCGTAGGACAGTCTCAAGATGTACACATTCGGAAATCGGAATGGAGAAAGGGTATCTACATTTTCGTTTCTTCGAAGGATAACGTTAAATTGACAAATGCTGCGTAAATTCAATTCCAAGGAACCGTCGATCTTTCTAATACTGTTTCGCAATTGCTTTCTGAAAACGTTCGTATCCCACGAATGAATTATTTTCTTTTCCATTTCCATTCGCCACGAAGAAATCGCGTGTAAATAGCATATATTCTTACCCCATTGTTTAGCACGTTTCATAAAGTGCCACATAACGCCGTAGATACCTCGGCATGAGAGACAGAATGGTATTTTTATTTCGTTTTCTCCATGATCTTCGGTAAGAAGTTTCTCAAAATTATCCGCCAACCCTTGTAATAACGGATGGAGGCGTTCTTCGGAATATCGATCTCCCGTTTCTGCTACTCCTGCTGATGCTGCCGATGTCGCTTCTCCTTCCGACCTCGATAGCGCTACTCGATTTTCGAATTGCGGATAGGCTTCTTTGATTTTCCATTCGATTATTCTTTTATTTTCAATTTCAACCACTAGGACTAAATTATTTAATTTTTGGCTAGAACAATCACTGCATTGGCTAAACAAATCTCGCAAAATAATATGGACCTCGTTGGGAAATAATTCTTCTTCCGACGTGTAACTGAAAATCAATTCTAGCGTCTCCACCCCCGTTTTTGCGGCCAATAATTTAACGCGAGAGTAGGCAACGGTAGGTGGGTGTTTATGGGTTAAACGAACTCCTATTTTTTGTAAATTGGACAACGACGACGACGAGATTTCGATAATTTGCTCGATATCGTTATAATCCACCATTAATGTAGTTAATTCGTTTAATGGAGGAATGCGAAGCTTCCGAGGCGGGCCCCCCTCCTTGCTTATTTCGACTAGCTCTTCTCTCGTCGCCCATTCGCAGCGACATTTGCACGCTAGTTTTAGCGCGATTAGATTCGGGATTAAGGTCGAAACATTTTTTATCATCTCGAGAAAGTCATCGTGGGTGAGAGTGTTAGAACCATAATTAATGATTTCTAGCTTCTCGATGCGAACTAATGGTCCATATTGTCTTTCTTTCATTAAGCTCGTTAATCTTAGAAAGGTTTCGAGCTCGTCTAAAGAAAAAGTCAAAGCTTTTAAACCTTCGAATTCGGTACCCATTGCCCTAATTACTTCGGCGGTTTTGACAGCCGCAGTGGGAACATCATCGGAGAAACTGCTCGCTGGGATCATACACTCGGTCAACGTGAGGATTATCGCTTCGGTCGTCTCGTATGGATTTTTTGCCGCATTTTCCAAAAACTCCAGATAGATGGCCGAGGTTTTTTCTCGGTCGTCCGATTCGAAAAGCGATAAGAGCGGGTCAAAATTTAATTCCTTGGCTCCGTGTTTTTCGGTCAATCGATTCATGATCAAATCGAAGAGCCAATCGTAATAATGATGAATCACCGCTGGTCTTTTCGAATCCGAACCGCTGTTGAAGGAATCTTGGAAGGATGGCGTTTGGAAGAAGACCTTCATCGCTAAATCTTGCAGATTCTTCACATTCTCCTCCATCGCTTGCGAGTTAATCGTCCTCTTTCGTCGAATTCTGGTTTGATTCCGTTACGCTGTATTTTCCCCTCCAAAAACGAGCGTAAATGTGAATCTCTTCCGAGGTAGATTAAAAATTCTTTTAATTCTCAGTTGCGGATCTACCGGTTATTAGGTATTGGCAGGAATGAACTTAGAAGACGCGACTTCTTTTTATAGGCCAAAAAAAAAAAAAAAGATGAATTAAATTTTGTTTTTTTATTATTTAACTAAAAACAATAAAAAAATATGTATTTTTTTTAATTTACCAGTAAATAAAGTTGAATTTGTAAAGGAATTTTCCTATTTTAATCCCAACGATAGCTTTAAACTCGATTTTTGAAATATAGTTGAGTTCTTCAACGAACAATGTTTTTAATATATAAAAAAATGTGTTGAAATAAAATATGATCCTCAAAATGAAATTTTATTGGTTTAATTTAAATAAATAATAATAAATTATTATTTACACGAAATTTTTTTCATACATACAAATGCAAACACACGCGAATAATAAACGCGTATTAAATTTTTAAACACATTATTATTATATCGTTTGCCATAATATACGTCGAACTGCGTCAAAAATGTTGTTAAGAAATACGTGATTATCGATAGAGCAAAAAGCCAAATGAAATATTTTTGGCGCGGGGTCTCGAAATTTTTTTAATAATTTCAAAAAGGAACTAGGTTCATAAAAGCAAATATCGTCTTTTAACCATAACGGACTGCCATAGAAATTTTTTTCTCTTTCGACCTCGTATTCGGGACTATCAATGGATTTAAGATGATTTAGCAAACGACTCGCCTCGAAGAGATCGTACTGCTTTAAAGTCCATCGAATGATCGAATTGCCGTAAACGTCTTTCATAGTCACCGTAATCTTCTTGAACAGTCGGTCGATATTCGTTCTGTGCGAGGGATTACGGCATTCGTTAAAGCATCTAGTAAAATTAAATTTATTCGCCGCGTATCGATCGAAATTAAATTCTAATCCCCTTTTCAAAGAACGAGTGATATTCAGAAGATTAAAAATTTTGCAAGCGCTGATACGTCCCCATTCGAAAAATACTAAGACCATTTCGAGATTCGGAGAGAGCGACAAATATTGAATAAAACATTCGAAAAATCGATTTTTAATTCTACCAGATTTTTAAAAACCGCTTCATTTTCATTCTCTAATATCATTTCGCAGTTTTCGGCAGACCTATCAAAATAATCGTTTATTTCGATTTCTAAGTAGGTTAAATTCGGGAACGCTTCGACGATTTTATCACTCAATGAGCCGCAGTTGTGAGTCCCACAAATTCTCCATATTTCATCGTACGACAGTCTCAAGATACGCACATCCGGAAATCGAAATGGAGAAAGGGTATCTACATTTTCGTTTCTTCGGAGGATAACGTTAAATTGACAAACGTTGCGTAAATTCAATTCCAAGGAACCGTTGATCTTTCTAATACTCTTTCTCAATTGGTTTCTAAAAATGCTCGTATCCCAGGATTGGATTATTTTCTTTTCCATTTTCATTCGCCACGACTTACTCGTGTGTAAATGGCATATCTGAGCACCCCCTTCCATATAGCTCATAAATAGCCACATAACGCCGTAGATACCTCCGCATGAGAGACAAAATGGTATTTCGATTTCGCTTTCTTCATCACGATCTTCGGTAAGAAGTTTCTGAAAACTATTCGCCAACCCTTTTAATAACGGACTGAGATGTTCTTCGGAATATGGATCTCCCGATGCTGACGCTATTGCTGTTTCTTCTTCCGCCCTCGATAACGTTACGCGGTTTTCGAATTGCGGATAGACTTCTCTGATATTCCATTCGATTATTCTTTTATTTTCAATTTCAACCGCCACGACTATATTATTTAATTTTTGGCTGGAACAATTATCGCATTTGCTAAACGTATCTCGAAACTTAATATAGGAGTAGTTGGGAAATAATTCGTCTTCCGACGTGTACCTGAAAATCAATTCTAGCGTCTTCACCCCCGTTTTTGCGGCCAACAATCTTATGCGAGAGTCGCCAACGGCTGTAGACGGGTGTTTATGGGTTAAACGAACTCCTATTTTTTGTAAATTAAACAACGGAGAAATTTCGATAATTTCCTCGATATTGTTATAATCCACAGTTAATGTAGTTAATTCTTTTAATGGAGGAATGCGAAGCTTCCGCAATTCGTTCGAAAAATCAATTTCAACAAATATTTCGTTCGCTTTTAAATATGCAATATCGTTTTTGCTAAGCAAAGAGTTCGCCGACACACTCAAAATAATAGGAGTCACCCCATTCCTTCTCATTTCGACTAGTTCTTCTCTCGTCGCCCTTTTGCTGTGACATTTGCACGTTAGTTTTAGCCCGATTAGATTTGGAAATAAGGTGGAAATATTTTTCATCATCTGGAGAAAGTCGTCGTGGGTGAGTGTATTAGAACCACAATTAACGATTTCTAGCTTCTCGATGCGAACTAGAGGTTGATATCGTTTTTCTTTCATTAAGTTCGTTAATCTTAAAAACATTTCGGGCTCGTCTAAAGAAAAAGTCAAAACTTTTAAACCTTCGAATTCGGTACCCATTGCCCTAATTACTTCGGCGGTTTTGACAGCCACATCAGGAGCGTCATCGGAAAAACTGTTCGCAGGGACCATATACTCGGTCAACGTGAGGGTTATCGCTTCGGTCGTTTTGTACGGATTTTTCGTAGCATTTTCCAGAAAGGCCACATAGATAGCCGATTTTTTTTCTCGGTTGTCCGAATCGAATAGCGATAAGAGCGGGTCGAAATTTAATTCTTTAGCTCCGTGTTTTTCGGTCAACCGATTCATGATCAAATCGAAGAGCAAAGAATAATAATAATTCACCGCTGGTCTTTTCGAATCCGATCCGCTGTTGAAAGAATCTTGAAAGGATCGTGTTTGCAAGATGACCTTCATCGCTAAATCTTGCAGATTTTTCACATTTTCCTCCATTTCGATTTTGTCCTCGTCGAATTCGGGTTATAAAGAAGATTAAGATAACGCAATATTTTCTTTACAAAAAACAATCATAAAATGCTATTCTCAGGTGCTAAATCGCAGGGTAAAATGATTGGTGGTAACAGTTGTAGAAGACACGACTCCCTTTTATAGGCGAAAAAGATAAATAAATATAAAAAACGATGAAATAAAACTGTTTATTGTTATTTACATTAAAAATATTGAAAATATATGTAGTTTTTTTATTCGATTTACAAAGAATAAGCAAAAAAGTAATTATTAGACGAGCGTGAGTAATTTGAAAATGTAAATAAAATTTAATTTGTAGTAGAATTTTCATAGTTTTGAAAAACGTAAATTCGTTTTTGGATATTAAAGTGTATAAATACGTTTGAACGAAATGATTCCAGTTAGATTGAAAAAAATAACAGATAATATTAATCTAAAACATCGGAATGCAACTTTGAAAACTAAATTACATTTAAAAACGTGAAAAATCAAAATAGTATAATAAAAAATAATAAATAAATTAATAAATAAAGAGTAACAATTATAAGAAACTATTTTCGAATTTACTATATAAATAAGAGCTTGAGGTCTGTCGAATTATCACAATATTTTCTGACCTAGAATGGCTGAACATATCGCATCAACGACAAGCGCATCATCGTCCGAGGTAAAAACCTCCAAGAACCGGCGACTGACGCTCGACGACGTGGTTTCCCTCATTAACACCCGAAAATGTAAAAACGTAATCACTTTGGTCGGTTCCGAGATATCTACATCTTTGGAAATTCCGGACGATCGGTCATCGACCATCAAAATATACAAAAATATACAAAAATACGACGAAGACGAAGAGTTGCCGAACCCCAGAGCTATATTCGATATGGAATCTTTCAAAAAGAACCCGAAACCTTTTTTTAAATTGTTTAAAGATTTTTACCCGTCCGAATTTAAACCAACTCCAGCTCACTACTTCGTTAAACTGCTGCACGACAAAGGGATCTTGGTGCGACATTACACGCAAAACGTAGATACGCTGGATACCTTAGCCGGTATCCCGATTGAAAAGATCACGGAAATGTACGGCTCGCTTCGCACGAATCATTGCCTTTCGTGCAAAGAAGAATACACGCGAGAATGGATGAAAAACGAACTTTTTTTTTTCGAAGGCGTTATTCCCATTTGCTCCGTTTGCGGCAAAGGCGTGGTGAAACCGGATATCCTACTATACAACGAGCCTTTACCTCCGCAAGATATAAGTAAACGCATCAAAGAGTTTCAAAATTGCGACTTATTAATAATAATAGGAGCTTCTTTAACCCTCGCTCCTTTCGCTCATTTGGTTTACTCGGCGCCCGAATCTTGCCCTCGGCTTTTTATCAATCGAGAACCCATCCGAGAAATTCAAACGGAAATCGAATCTCGACAGCTCGCAGAATTAAATATTCCAAACCACAAGAATTTAACCGTCAGGCTCTTTGGTGATTTCGAGGAACACTGCCATAATATTGTGGAAAAGCTAGGGTGGAGCGAAGAATTTAAAAAATTATTAGAGGGAGGGGCCCCAAAAATAGATCGTGATGATATGATTCTCGCGTGAGTGAGGTTTTTTTTTTGAAAAGTCGACGAGACCTTTTCACCCTACGTTGCCTATTTTTTTAAAAATGTTATACGACCTTACTATTTTCGTGCTAATAAAAATTGTTTTTAAAAATTGAATTTTTATTCCTTCTATATACCTTTTTTATTAAAAGAAACTAAGGTTTCTAATTTTTCTTTTACGATATTCGTTCAAAATTAAAATCTAAAGAAAAAACTAAAATAAAAAAATAAAAATTAAAAAAAAATATATAATACATATTGAGAAAAAAAGTTTTTTAAGGGGACGTTGCGCGTTTAGCAACATACCTAAATTATTTTGGATAAGTTATATATTTTTTGAAAGAGGAAAGGATGCTTTATAATATTGCTCTTATAAAAAAATTCAAAAAAGTGTTTAGATTTTGTGTAATTCGTCCTCTAATATATTGAACTACATTTTCTACTGACAATTTTCATCAGTAAATTAAAACCGAAATATTCAAGATTTTTTCAAAGGGATTTCACCAAAATACTTGCCATACACCGATTTTACATAAAATACTTCAAACACCAACATTATCTCTATTCGCTTTTTTTCCTTTATAATTTATGCATAATTTTAACTTTTTTTTCTTCCTAAAGTTATAAAATGTTATCTGAGGGAACACTAAATTAATTTAATTTCCATTTTTCATGTATCAAAAGAAATTTCAGCCTATATGCTATCCAAAAATAAAAATAAAAAGTATAAAAAAGTGTTTAGCAACGTTTTTATAACCCTAAATATTATCCTGATATAAGCAAAATTTCAATTTGAGAAAATTGGCTTTGAAAAGAAGCAAAAGTTTGAGACGCGGTAAAATAATTTGTACATAAAACATCGCAATAAAATTTATATCAGCAGAAAGATTGAATTTTTCTTGTTACTCATTGCAAATTTCGTATAAATAGAGAGAGTTTTACTATTTTTAGTAAATATTTATAAAATATTTTTTATTTTGATTATGTAATTTTTAGCAAATTTTTCGCGTAAGCTCCGCCCAAATTGTATTTGCTCCGCCCATATCGTAAAAATTGAGTAAATTGCAAGTATTCCTCCGCCATTGTGTAGAATTTTCTATAAATTTTATTTTTTTACCTAAATATAGATATCTGTTGTAAAAAAAATAATAATAAGATAATATAAACTAGTGACAGCTTTTTATTAATACAAGATATAAAATTTTCATTGCAAGATATATATATATATATATATATATATATATATATATATATATATAATATATATATAATATAATAATATATATAATATATTTAACTTTTATATAATAAAAAAATTTAAAAATAATATTTTTTTATATATATGTTATTTTTAAATAAAAAATTATAATATATATATATATATATATATATATTCTTTTGCAATGGGAATTGCGTTGACGTGTTGACTGGAATGTAGATGATTCTTGAAAGGAACTTTCCAGAGTCATGTCAAAAGACATCATTTCCAACCCATCACATTTTTCCTTGATTCCATAAGATCCAGCCATTAGGTTTATATAAACATTCTGCCCTGATTCATCACAAGTTTGCTTTACTGCATCAACTCGACCTTCTTCCTTCTCAAAATTTCATCTCCTTTCGTCCTCTTCCTTTTCCTGATTTCAGAAATAAATAAAAAAATAGACAAGTAAAATAAACAATTACATTATAAATGGATAAATGATACATATATATATATATATATATATATATATATATATATATATATATATAATATAAGAGAGATAAAAAATATAATATATAATAAATATAATATATATAAACCGTATATAATATATATATATATATATATATATATATATATATATATATATATATAATATAATATATATATATATATATATATAATAAGATATATATAATATAATATATATATATAATATATATATATATATAATATATATAGTATTATATATATGGGAGTAGAGAAATCAGATTATAGGATTCTGCTAGTTTTAAACAATACGCATAAAAAAGTAATCCGTCACGTCACTACAGAACCGAGTAAAGAAAACAAAAATTATAAATAGTTCTTTATTTCAATGAAATTCATTATCATGAAATACTAGCAGTAGTTAAATAAATATTTATGTATATTTACCTATAATGAGGACACTAAAAAAAATTGAAAAAGCTTTCTAAAGTTTCAAGGTCAACCTACATGTTGGCAGGCATTTAAAAGGTTGCCAAACACCAAAATATAATGAAAAAAATAATATATGATGGCATAATTACTTTGCTATTTATTCAAGTTTTGCGTATGGTTTATTACATATAAATATAATAAAATAAATAAATAAATTAAACAAAAACTATAATATTACATATAATATATCAATAAACAAACCTATATAATCATAATATATATATTTACAATCACGATAGTTATTTGTATTTTATAATGATAAACACATATCCATTATTTATAAACACACAGCACATAGACCAATCAGGCCACCCTAACCCTCCGTAAACCTTATATATATATATGTATAATAATATAAATATAAAAAATATATAATAAAAATAAAAATATATATATATATATATATATATATATATATATAAATGGATGCGCATTTATATTTTTAAAAGATAGATATTTATAAATTTACTTCTTCTTTATAAAAACTTCAAAATAAAATCTTCCCTAAAGTAAAATAAAAAAATAGAAAACTAAAATTGATAGCTAAATTGCTAACTGGCAACTCACCTTTCAAAGATTCTCTAGCCTGGAGCTTCCCTTTTGCTTTATTTCTTGAATATTTAGTAAAAAAAGCAGTAATAAATTATACGCAAAATATTAATATTTATGAAATAGCACTTCTAGTAATTAGTCTATTTGTCAATAAATTTACTATTTCAAATAATCAGTAAATTTCAAACATTGAATTACATCAAACAGAAATTAGCAATATATATACGAAGCAAAATCAAGTTTACTAGTATATTTCTTTTTATATTATGAATGAATTTTTTTTAGCTGATTTGAAGATCCAAATGAGATCAACACCATTCGAAAGAGCATTCAACGCACTATAAGAAAGAGTAAAAACCTAAAAATCATGAAAAAATTTTTTTTTAAATATTGATACCTTCAAAAGTTAGATATCTTTACGCGCAACGTCCCCTTAAAAGTGTGAAAATATAAACTCCTCTGATAACGTTAGGTCGTTTTTCGGTTCCCTTCGAAACCTCACTATAATATAGTGTCGCCTGAAAGGAATCGGAAAAGTCGCTGAACGCCTTCAAATACCAGTTACCTAAGCTGCAACAGACTGACCATTTTTGGGCGCTAAGACGAATACGCAGCATGGTCATGGCATGGATTTCATGCCAAATCGTGTATATGCAGCATGGCATGTCATGTTTTATTTATTTTAATGCGGTATTCGCAACTCATGCCATCCGATGGCATGAACCCCATGCCACCTTACTTAGTACATATACATTTTTTTAATATACATGGTATAAAAAAAAGTAAGTCCCTGACCACAAAAAAAGAGGGCGCTGGACTGTTTTTTGGGTATATCACTAACGAATACCCACGGGTAGACAGCCCCGATGTCAGGAGTCGGGGTGTCTCCCCCATGGGTAGTCGGTGGGACTAATCCCCCCTCCGGGGATGGTCTCCGGAACCCCCGCTCTTTGGTCTTTGGGTGTCGCGGGGGTTCCTCCGACCATCCCCTCCGGGGTATGAAACGTCCCCCCCTCCGTCCCCCATCGGCTCGAGCCCCCTAACAAGGGTTAAAAAAAGCGCAAAAAAAAAGCCTATTTATCCTTTTTAGAACCACCGCAAAACAAAAAACAAGCATATTTACCCTTTTTAGAACCTCCGCTAGAAAAAAAACAAGCAAAATTACCATTTTTAGAACCACCGCTAAAAAAAAAATTTCTACCCCTTATTAGGGGGCTCGAGCCGATGGGGGACGGAGGGGGGGGACGTTTCATACCCCGGAGGGGATGGTCGGAGGAACCCCCGCGACACCCAAAGACCAAAGAGCGGGGGGTCCATCCCCGGAGGGGGGATTAGTCCCCCCCGTAGTCCACCTAGAGGCCGAGAGACCCCGACTCCTGACATCGGGGCGGTCTCCCCATGGGTATTCGTTAGTTTTAAACACCCAAAAAAATTTTTTTTGAAACGACCCTTCATCGACCCTAGCGCCCTAAAAAATGTATATGTAACATCCGGACTTACCACCCTAAAAAAAAGGGTCAGCAACCCTAAACCAAAAAAATGGGCGCTAGGGTGAATTTAAGCGTCGCTTATCGATTTATGTGTAAGGACCTAGTCGAAAACCCCGTAAAAAAAAAGGTTTACATATACAGTGCATTTTGGTATCTAGAAAGACTCCCTACTATCGTTAAACCAATTATGACGTTATTTAGTGACGGATGATCGGGAAAGTCCGAAGTCCTAAAGCTTTTTCCGAAAGAATAATTCGACTTAAAAATAAATTTTAAATAATTTCTTGAGGATTTTTAGATTTTGGCACTTAGGCCTTCGACTTATATAGTTTCCTTCGAAACGTCACTATAATATAGTGTTGCCTTATACCCTAAAAAGCGTCACCCGATCACGTTAGGTCGTTTTCGGGTTCCCTTCAACTAATATATAGTGTCGCCTTACGGATCAAGAAAAGAAGTCGCTTGAACGCTTTCAAAAATACAGTTACCTAAGCTAAAACATCTTCATCCGATTATGACTCAATATATGACGCCTGATCGGAACTGATATAAATCGAAGGTCTAAGCAAATTCCGAAAAAATAATTGCGACTTAAAAAATTGTGTATTATTTTCTCCCGAATCTCTC
>JABUQX010063248.1:0-28841 GCA_015478945.1 Trachelipus rathkii
GTTGAGAAGGGTAAAGGAACTAGTAAGAAAGTTCGACTAGTTGCCTCGTATATATGTTATAATCACTTATTTTACAGCACGATAGATGATTAGATAATCGAGCTCTACTTACACCAGGAATCGACTCTAACTAGGTGTGAAACGTCACAGACCAGTTGGTAAAAAATGAGTGATTGAAACACGAGTCTCACAGTTAATATCTCAGCTGTTGCATGGGAAAATACAATGAAAGCCACAACTAAAGTCTGAGCAGGAATTTTAAGATACTTAGATCTTGACGGCTTATATAATCAGAGCTCTGTAACTTAACCAAATTTCTATTAGAATCAGTAAAGTTGAGTAAAAAATAATTAACCTAAAATTAAAGTTACAGATTTAGCTTCATGTGAACACGGCTTGCTAATGAATAAGAAGCGTCTAGGAAATCTTCGATGTACTCTTATTATGATTTACTGCTAATGTAGACGAGCTCATTATTACAACTACTATTAGATCACTTTACTTTCTCTGCTTCTTTTCCAGCAAGTTATTTCTACTACTACTACTACTACTACTTAATCTTTCTTTCTGCTTCTCCAGCAGTTATTCTCTTAACTACTATACTCTATCTACTTGCTAAAATGTACTCCTTGCTAAAGTCTGCCACTACTTACTTACTTTTCTCTGGCCTTCTTCTCTCTCCACAGAAGTTACTTAGAAACTACTCAACCTAAGATTTACAACTACTACTACTTACATTACCTTCTCTGCTTCTGTCTCCAGCAAGTTATTTCTACTACTACTACTACTACTTATACTACTACTTACTTTCTCTGCTTCTTCTCCAGCAAGTTATTTCTTGAAGTTTGTTCCTCAAGGAGGATCTTCATGTCGTTCATTTCAGCCTGAAGACGCTGCGACTTCTTCTTCATTTGCGCCACAACCTGACGCTGTTCGTCTGTTTCTTCGTAAGCATCTGTCACCTATATATATATATATATAATATTATATATATATATTTTAATATATATATATAATATTATATATATTATATATATTAATCTCATATAATATAGTATATATATATATATATATAATATATATATATATATATATATATATATATATATATATATAATATATATATTAATGTCTTCTTTCTTTCTTTTCTTTTAATCTTCCGCTCTTCCTCCAGAGCTTGGGGGTAAGGTTGCGTGTCATGGCAATTCGGTGTCGGAAAAGAAGCAGTAGAAAATAACTGAACAAAAGTCCATCCGAAAATGGGACGCGGGCGGAACGATGGACGCGGGAAAAGAAAGCCCAGCCTTAGGACCCATAAAAAAACATAATAAATCGAAAAGAAAGCCCAGCCCCGCCCCCTCTGTACCATTACATTAGTGAGAACTTCTCAAAACAGACAGAATATGTTCACCCTAAAGCTCCATAGGAAGGACCGCTAACGGACCCTGCACTATGTAAATCGTCAATGTAGGGTTCATGCCCTTGGCCCAGGTGGGCCACAACCATGCCCCTCACACTCACAAAACCCCACCATTTCACTCCTTTATGCACCTTTATTCTCGCTCTGCCAACTCACAATTTCTCCTCCTCAGACAGAAATTCGTTCACGCGTGAGAATCTTAGCGACTCAACTCACTTTTTCTTACGTCTCCCAGCCAGTGTCGGTTCCCAACACACTTCGCCACTATACATCCGTTAACAGACTATCCCATTCATCCTTTCCACATGACCAACAATCTCAAAATACATACTTTCATTTATTACCTCGTTTTTAGCCCTTTCCTCACACCACACAACCTTTTAATATGTTTCAACATAGTGATCCTCATTTTATCAATCTTGCTTCACAGCTACACCTAGCTGGCCCCCTAACGATTGTCCATTTTGCTGAACAGCATTGAACTTTTAGATCCTATACTTCTTATTCCAGACCACCTAGTCTCACTACTATACAATACACAGGTAATAACATACCCTCTCCAATGTAGAACCCCTCCCCCTAGCGCACTTTCAAGACTGTATAGTCCCCTTTACATAATCTTCTCCCCAAACGATTTATTTGCAACCAGCAACGGCTTCCTGCCATTGCACAACTTTCCCTACTAAAAACTTCTGCGCCAATCTCATCCCCCGTTCCTTTCAATCCCACACACGATACCCTAATATTTTAAACTCAGACATACTTTGTTCCATCAGCTGGGCTCACTGTCCGCATCTAACATAATTTCACAAGCACTGAGGACTGGTCCTCATGGCGGCTCACAACCATATCTTTCTTCTTATCTTAACGTTTACTTTCAAACCCCTCTTTTACATAACCCTGCCATAATCATTCTCTCTACCGCTCTCCCCTCCTTCTCAAACTCTCTTCAGTTCGCCACAACAAAACCAAATCATCCGCTAAATAGGTAGGGCAACCTCCACTCATATCCATTCTCTCCATCATTCTAACAACCATTTCCTGTCACCTCCACCTCTAATTCTTTTAAAACCCAATCCATATATACAAATTGAATAACCATAGGAGACATAACACCAACACTGCCTCACTCCGTTATTAATATTAAACAATCACTTTGACACCATTTTTTTTTTTACAAATACACGCCTCACTATCGTCATAACATACTTTGATTTCATTCACAAGAATACCAACACAACACCTGCCATAGAGCTTTCTATTAACCCTAATCAATACGCCTGTTGGCAAAATCCCATAAAACCTAAGATACATTTATTCTTCTTCTCCCTCATTTCCTCAATCTTTTGTTTCAATGTAAAGATTTGATCCACAATCCTCTACCACTACTCCTAAACGCCCTTGTTCTTCACCCAATCAGTCCCTTCAGTCACTCGACGCCTTTCCTTTCGACCAAAACACAGCATATATCTTCCTTACAACACTCAATAAACTATATTCCCTATACATCTACAAGTTCCCCTTATCTCCTTACCCCTTATATAAGGACTATTACTGCTCTCCTCCAATTCCTCGGGACTATACCTCCATAAACGCTTTAATTACACAACTTCCAAATCCAATCAATACCATCTCGCCTCCGTCATTGATCATTTCATCAGCAAATCATTTCATCTATATATATATATATAATTTATATATATTATATTTATATATTATATATTATATATCTATTATATATATATATATATATATATATATATATATATATAAATATAAATAATAATATATATATTATATAATATATATAATATATATATATATATGCAATTATTAACCATTATGAAAATGCTACTGCTAACCACTACTACTACTACTACTTACTACTAATAAATAATAAAGGAAATATCACCTTCTTCTCGAGTTGTTTCTTGAGCACGAGCAACTGATCAAGGTCATCCTCTTGCTGCTGCTTCAATTGATTTTTCAAAACTTCGATCTCCCTCATGGCCCACTCGTATTTCCTCTTGTAGAGGGAGGCGTCGGACTCCCCTTCTTCGTCTTCCCCGACCACGTCGCCGTTCACTTCGACGTGTTGGAGCACCTCGTTCCTGAGTGTCAGTTTCTCCATCTCGAGTTTGTCGTTGACAGATGTCATGCGTTTCACCTCCATCTAAAACAGCAATAATAATAATAATAATAATAATAATAATAATAATAATAATAATAATAATAATAATAATAATAATAATAATAATAATAATAATAATGCGACACACAATCTAGTAATATTAAAGTGTTATAGGTACAAACATAAAATGCACAACATGCTACACCTTCAGTCTGTGATAAGTTATAACATTACAAGTGAAGAAAAAATAGGGTACGTCAATATTAAGAAACACCTTACCAATGGGAAGATTTAATCTAAAACACCTTGCCAATGGGGAAATTTAATCTGAAACACTTTGTTTCAATAGGGAGGTTTAATCCAAAACTTTCATATCTAACAGATTTATGGTTTTCCGCTCTTAGGAACTACGGGGAGACTTGCATGGTGGTGCTTGACATATCCAAAGCATTTGACAAGGTATGAAACGCGTCACTGCTCTCCAAGCTCCCCTCCTTTGGGTTTCCTCCTTCTCTTTGCTTACTTAGGTCTAGCTTTCTTTCAAATCGCTCAGTATCGGCTGCTGTTGATGGGGCGACTACTTCTTTTTCTGTCAATAGTGGTGTTCCTCAGGGTTGTCTTATCCCTACTTTTAATTAATGATCTTCTCACCTGTACCCCAAATTCTTTCCACTCAAATGCGAATGACTCGACCCTTCATTCTTCAACTCATTTCAATTCTGCTTCCTCTTTTCTTCTAGAATTTCCTCTCGTAATCTTTCCGATCTATTCTCGCTGATCTGGACATTCCGGTGGGGCCCCGTCTCATCAACCTTTGTTGAAATCAATTCCCTTTAAAAAAGAACCACAACTTCTACTACAAATCTTCCCTCTCTAAGACACCTTCTAACTTTCCCTATCTCTTTCGACGGTTCTCACCTCGTCCTTCCTGTTGACATATAAACATTCTTCGCCTTTAACTTAAACAAAAAAAAGTCTTTGAAACCTCACATCACAAGGTTGCTAGGGCGGCCTCAAGAAACTGGGAGTTCTGTTTAGACTGCGAGCTTTTTTTCCTCTTCTCAGCTACTACTCCAGCATACAAGGGTTTTCATCAGCTCCTGTATGGAGTTATGTCTCATATCTGGGGAACTCTGGTTTCACCCGGCTTTTTTGGATAGGGTTCGATTGAGAAGGCCAAAAGGCTTCATAAACTGTTTTGTACCTTTCCAGTTAACTTTGAACCTTCTATCTTCGCGGAGCGATGTTGGTGCTTTATCTCTTTTCTATAGGTACGCAACGGAAAGTGCTCGAGGGAACTTACCGCTCGCGCACAACCACCTTTACGATGCCCTCGTAGCACAAGGGGCGCTGTGTCAGCACATGAGTTTTGTGTTGATTTTAGTTACTCCAGACTAGTTCGCTGCGGTGCTTCCTCCTATCGCGCCATCTCTGTTCTGTGGAATTCTCTTCCATCTTCTGTGTTTCCTGCTGAATTTAACTTCCCTCACTTTAAAGCCTGCGCCTGTGCTCATCCGCGTAATTTAGGTTAAATGAACTTTTGAGGCGCATAACACCCAATTCTTGAAATGGCTCTGGCCGCGAATGGAGGTGACAACTGTATAAAAAAAAAACACCTTGCCTATGAGAATATTTGATCTCAAAGATACCTTGCAAGTGGGAAGATTTTTAAGTCAGAAGAACAAGTTTCTTGTTTCACAACATGAATCCATTTTTGTAGGCGAGGTTTTATAGGCATAAGAAAGCATTTAACCCTGTCCATGCTTTATGAAAAGCCGTAAAAGTAAACCAGGACTACTGAACCTGTAGATTTTTGGCCGACTTAATTCCGACTCTCTTTTATCATTTTAAAATTGTCATGCTCTGGTCTCTGCTCCATCATTTTAAATTCAAGGTAAGTACCTTCATGCTCTGGATCCTTTTATTTTAAAAGTAAAAGAAAGAAAATTATATGACTCAAGCTACGGCTCTGACAAATATATATTTTTTTTGCTCTGGCACCGGCTCCGGCTCTGCAACCCTAATAAATACAACCGGTATACTATACCATCCATACAACTTTGATAAACCTTTTTTCAACTCTACCCAAAAATTTAAAAAACGTAAATCGAAATGAATCATTACAGTAACTGAATTATAAATACACAAGCATATCGCATTACAATTATTCAAAAAATAATACATTGCATGCCGGACTTTTGATCTGGGTTCTGGTTAATATTCCTATAATTCTGGTGGATTACAATAATTCGAGGACTGGGGATAAATTTGAGAAAAGACCTATAAAAATTTACTAGCAAGTCGATAGAGTTTATCAATCACATGAGTTACAAATCTATTTTTCGAACACCTTTCTTTCCCTTTCCACATATCCTGGATGAAACACTTTCAAATGTAGTTTCTATGTATGTCTGCTCCTAATATGGATGGTAATTCGTGTTATGTAGGCTCTTACCCCTTCCCCCTCCCATTATTTTTTAAATCTTAAAATAAAAATTTATGAAATTTTTTTTATCTTTTGGTTTAAGGCACCAACTATACGAGCGATTAAAACGCGGCGTAAACGTCAATTGATTGAGCTAAAAGCGCTCATATCAGATGGAACGATCTAATCTAAAACGCTAGTATAGAAAATGCCTAACTGGCAACTGTGGCTTAAAGCGTACCTGCAACTGAGAAACTTCCTCTTCGAGCCCTCATTCTCTCCGACTGTTCCGCTTCTATACGTTCCGAAGCGAGATGGGCTGTGCTATGTTCTTCCGAGAGGTCTGCACTCACTTCTGTTAACTGTAAAATGAAAAAGAATAAGCAAGTAAGTAAATAAGTAAGGAAAAAAGTAAGCAAACAAGTAAAAAAAAAGTAAGTAAGTAAGTAAGGAAAAAAGTAACTAGGTAAGTAAATAAGTAAAAAAAAGTAAGTAAGTAAGTAAAAAAGTAAGTAAGTAAGTAAGTACGTAGGAAAGAAAGAAAGAAAGAAAGAAAGAAAGAAAGAAAGAAAGAAAGTAAGTAAAAAAGTAAGTAAAAACTATAAGTAAAAAACTAAGTAAAAAAATAAATAAGTAAAAAAGTAAGTAAGTAAAAAAGTAAGTACAGTAAGTAAAAAATGTAAGTAAGAAAGAAAGAAAGAAAGTAAAAAACTAAGTAAGTAAATAAGAAAGCAAAAAAGTAAGTAAGTACAAAATAGTAAGTAAGTAAGTACGTAGGAAAGAAAGAAAGTAAAAAGTATGTAAGTAGGTAAGAAAGAAAGAAAAAAAGTAAGTAAAAAAAGTAACAAAGAAAGAAAGAAAGAAAGTAAAAACGTAAGTAAAAAACTAAGTAAGAAAAGAAAAAGAAAAAGAAAAAAAAGTAAGTAAAAAAAAGTAAGAAAGAAAGAAGTAAAGAATGAAAGTGAAAAAAGTAACTAAGAAAGAAAGAAAAAAGTAAAAAAGTAAGTAAAAACACTAAGTAAGTAAGAAAGTAAGTAAAAAAAGTAAGTAAAAAAAAGTAACTAAGAAAGAAAGAAAAAAAAGAAAGAAAGTAAAACAATAAGTAAAAAAGTAAGTAAGTGAAACAGTTAGTTCAATAAAGCTAGGAAAAAAATATCAAAAAAGTAAGAAATAAACTTAAAAATTAAGACAAAGTTTATATAAGGATTTATAATTATGGAAGAAAATAAAAGTATAAAAGTTCACAAAAAAAAGTAAGAAAAAGTTATAAAAAAATACTTATATAATTAAAGAAAAAAAAATTGCATAAGAAACCTGCATAAAAAAGAGTAAGAGTTAAGCAAGTTTAAATTTTTATACTGACCGAACCATTACTTTATAATATATATTATATATATATAATTAATATATAATATATATATATATATATATATATATATATATCATATATACTATATATCTATATATTAGTATATATATATATATATATATATATATATATATATGATGAACCGAGATTAAGTTCCCACTCCTAAATAGGAGGGCGAATCGGGTGGGTTTAGGGGTTTATTCGATTGATCGCGTTAAAATTAATACGAATTACGATTTATTCACTAGGTCTATGAAAGAGGCCCCCCAAGTAGTATCTCTTGTTGTTGCATGCAACCCCGAATCCTACTTGTTTGGTCCCTTGTAATACGCACGCAAAGTTTGAATTAAAAATGCTTTTACACTTTAAACACTGTTTTAAGAATCCACGAAAGGGCATTCGTCTTAAACTTAAACCTAAAACAAGATTAAATTCAACTATAAATTAAACTGCACAATAATAAAGAAAAGGGGGAATAAGGGGAAAAGGGGAATTCCACTACGAGGTGGAAACTTCAGACGATTAGATTGCTGATCCGTTACTTGATGATTGACGTCCTCTTCTTCCTCCCTTTCCTCCTTCTCATCCTATAAATATTAAACACTATACCTTTTTCTTCTCCTCCCACCTCCTTTCCAACCACTACCTCAAACCCTTCCCTCCACATGTCTCCTCATCAAACCCTCCATCTTCACTCCCTCCTTTGTCAGTGGGTCCGCCAATTGTTTCTTTGCTTACAGCACTCGTCTCGACCCTCTTCTAGAGCTTTTTTATGTATGCCATATCTATTTGAAGTCTCATATTGCTCACTTTTGACGTGGAATGTATTCCGTCCACCAAGGTCTTAGAGTCAGAGTATATCCAGATGTCAAGTGGTTCCTTCCCTATTACTTCCTCCCACCAAGCGTTGATGAGGATACCGGCTTCCATCCCTTCGATTAAACCAAGAGTCTCCGCTTCCATCGTAGATCTTGCTTTCCTTTTCTCCATCTTTGATTTTTCCAAAAATTGGAGGCTTTTTCCTAACTCATCTACCAGGCCTCACAAGATACCGATTTTCTTTCTTTATGTTTAGTTTCTTCTAGGGGGACTCCCCGGGTCTCATCGATTCACTTTCTCAATAGACGCGTCCGTATTATACAACAACTTAAATTTCCTTTGAGATTCTGAATCCGTATCTCCCAATTCTCATTTTTACTTTTCTCGATAATGCATATGAGTTTCCTCATATCCTCGGAAGTTCCACTTTTGCAGTATCTGCTCATATGACTCACTGGGTAGGCCAAATCTGGACGAGTGTGTTGGCTTGCCCAGTTCATTTTTCCAATAAGTGATCTATACTTCGTCATTTCCCTTTCTTGTAGTCGAGTGTGTCCTTTTGTAGTCCTTCTTGTCAGGTATCTCTATGTTCCTCACATAACCCGTTTGTGATAGGAGGAGGATTCCTTCTTTATCCACCTTCACATCCACTCCGATATAACGAAATTCTCCCTCTTCTTCGCCTCCCACTTTCAATCTATGTTTTAATCTATTTATTACTGACCGACAAAACTCTTCTGACCCTCCGTAGCAAAAATCGTCGACATGGGTACACATTATACCCGCGAGTTTCCCTTTTTCTCTCCAGTAGAACATCGTAGGTTCCAGTTTACTCCTGATCCCTCCCAAATCCTTTAGGATCGTAACCACACTCTCATACCACGTTCTGGCAGCATCTTTCAACCCGTAAACGGCTTTCCTTAGTTTCCATATACATCCTTTTGTTTCGTCTTCTAAAGGAGGCCTCACCCACACATCTCTTTCAATTCTTTTCCCTTGAAGGTAAGCCGTCTTTATATCGATTGTCCTACACTCCCATCCATAAAAACACATGATGGTCATGCAAAATTTCATAATTTCACCAGAACACGTTGGGGCATCAGTCGCAAAAAGTCCCTCTTTTTCTTCGTATCCTCTCACCACCAATCGCGCTTTCCATATTTTACTTCCATTTTTCATCTTTTGTCCGATTACCCATTTCAATGAGAGTGCCTTTTGTCCCGTATTCTCTACCACCTCATAAACGTCATTTTTCTTCCAACTAGTTAATTCCTCTCTTTTTGCTTCTTCTATTTCTTCTTCAGGGAAGTTACCGTACCATCCCTCTGTATTCTCTTCATCTTCTATCTCCTCTCCGCCCACATTTTCTCTCTCCTGGCTTGTTTCCTCCTCCTCTTTTATATTCTTATACTCCTTGAAATCTATCCATTGGGGTCTACCATCTCCAACATCTATGACGTTGAAACATTCATTATACTTTTTACTGGTGGCTTTTCCAGCTCTACTAACTATTTGAAATACTCTTTTTTCTCCATTATCTTTCTTCTCACATATATACCTTTTTCCTTGTTTAAAAGTATCTTTTTTCTTGGGAGTCATGGGGATCTCTTCTGTCTCTTCTGGTAGATCTTCTTCTACATTTTCTCCTTCATCTTCACTACTGGATTCGTCTTCTAAGTATTGTCTTGCAGACCCCATCCCTCCTCCATCTACATTCCCTTTTTCTCTGGATTGTTCCTCACCTACTTCTTCCTCATCCTCCTTGTGGGGTAATCTCCCTAGTCTCGTGATATGTACTCTATTGATTTCTCTAATAGTTCCTCCGTGTTTCACGACCACTGTTTTCCCTAATCTCCCGACAACTTCCGCAGGTCCTCTCCATTCTCTTTCTCCTTCTCTTTTATAATATACCTCTTCTCCCGGTATCGCTAATTCGAGATGATGTTCCCTCACATTTTGTCGGAGTGCTCTTTTAATTTTTTCCTCAGATTCTTGTCTAATGTGTATTTCTCTGGCTTTATGAAGGCCAGTCAACACATTCCTCAGCATCGTACTCTCTTCTCCTTCCTCCAAAGTTCCAACCCTTTCTTCTTCTCCCAATCTAGTAAGATTGGGTAAACCAGTGTTCCTGCCAAAAACAAGATGGTTAGGGGCAAACCCATTTGCATCTGACAGACTATTTTTCGCTGCCACCGACCACATCAATCCTATTTCGAGATGGATCCCTTCTTCTCTCAACTTCCGGATAGAGTCCTTTAAAAGGCCTACCATTCTTTCACATAAACCGTTGCTAAAAGGGCTCCTTGCTGCTGTCACTTTTTGTTTTATCCCAAATCTCTCAGTCATTTTCTTCATTTCTCTTCATTGGAGAATTCCAGTCCACTGTCACTAAACAATTCTTTTGGGGCACCAAATAAACTGATCCATTTTTCCAAAATCCTCTTTGTAATTTCTTCTGGTTTCTTGCTTTTTATCCAGCTTGCCTGGCAATAACGCGTTGCGCTGTCGATCATCACTAAGAATTTTTCTCCATCCAACTCCCCCAAATCCATACAGACTACCTCATTAAACACTCTTCCCAACGGAAGTCCAACGATCGGTCTGGCTGGAGTCCTTTTAAACCGGATGCACACATCACAACTTTCTTGCATGTCTTCTAGACTCTGTCTCGTATACTTCTTCTTTCCTCTTCTTTTAAGGTATCTTTTTCAAATGCGTCCAGGATCAGTCTCCACAATTTTTCAATCCCAGGATGACCAAATTGTATGTGAAGTTTCCTTAACGCTTTCTTCCTGTTTAGAGAATTCCTCAAATCTTCTTTGGTGTTCTCTTGATACCAAACGAAATTTTTATTAAGTCCTTTTCTTAGTTGTATCATTAGATGTCCTTTCCTATTCTCCCGACATTTTACTCCCTTTTGTTGCAGAACACCTATGTCTATTTCTTTTCTTCTCATGTCTATTTTCATGTCCATCCGTTCCATCGTCTCTTTTCCCACAAGCCAAGGAATATCTCCCCTTACCACTTCAGTTCTCATGAGAAACTCATATCCACGGATGTTGCATGGTATGTTAATTATCTTACAAACATGATACTCTGTTTCACCAAAAACATAGGTTCCTTCCTTCTCCTCCACTGTCTGCAACATTTCCTTTCTTTCACTCCCAGACAAACTCCCTACTATCCTGCCTAGTCATCTCTCCCCAATAACTGATGTCTTACAACCAGTGTCAATTAAGGCCTCAAGATCATCATATGGCCCCGATGTTTTCTCTTCTTTTTCGTAACTGCAGTAGACATCTTTTTTCTCACTTCTTTCTCTCCCTTCATTCTGTCCTATATTTTTGTTCTTGAATCCTTCATTTTGAGGGGTTTCTGTCCTCATCCTCACTCCCTTACCTCTGTGAGGACACTTGAAGGCGAAATGGTATTCTGATCTGCAAATCATGCATTTTTTGAACGACCCATCTGGATATGTAGGATTTTTTCCTTTCACGTTCGATCCTTTATCTCCTTTTTCTTGATCTTTCTCACTAAACCACCCACAAATTTCTTCTTTCTTTTTTTCCTCTCCGATATTCATCTCATATAGAGTAATAAGAGCCATTTTAAAGTCCTTAAAGTTCCAGTCTCCTTTTCCGCAATACGATAAAGTAAGTTGTTTCTGTTCATTGGTAAGATTCGCTGCTTCAACTACATGACAGCAACGTAAATCTTCCACCAGAAACCCACTGCCGCAGACAAGGCGACATTCTCTCTCCTGTATTTCGTATCGTCCCATAAAATCTCTCATCCCTTCTCCTTTATTTCTTTGTATTTTAAAATACTTGCTTATTTTATCGAACTTATCTTGCGTCCTTTCCCTGCCAAATTGTTCATCCAATCTTTTAATTATTGCTTCTTTTCCTCCTACTGATTGTAGATCTTCCATAGAAATATCCTGCACAAATTTGAATGCCCTTTCTCCTAAACTTAACATGATTTCTACTGCCGGATATTCTATTTTCTTTCCCTTCTGCGAGAAACCGACGAAGAGAAATCTATGAGTTTTTTTTCCACATTCCATAGTCTTCTCCTTCGTTTCCTTCCCACCGGGACATGTTTCGGCTTTGTGGTTCTCCCTTTTTCCTTTCCTTCCCGTTATCTTTCGTCTCCCTTTTTCATGGAGTACAATGAAGCCTTGAGTTCCCTCCAGATTGTGAGTTAGACGCAGAAGTAGGCGCAGCTTGAATAAAATCCAGAATGACCGAGATAGTCTCACTCACCTAAATAGGATGGCGAAATCGGGTGGGGTTTAGGGGTTTATTCGATTGATCGCGTTAAAATTAATACGAATTACGATTTATTCACTAGGTCTATGAAAGAGGCCCCCCAAGTAGTATCTCTTGTTGTTGCATGCAACCCCGAATCCTACTTGTTTGGTCCCTTGTAATACGCACGCAAAGTTTGAATTTACACTTTAAACACTGTTTTAAGAATCCACGAAAGGGCATTCGTCTTAAACTTAAACCTAAAACAAGATTAAATTCAACTATAAATTAAACTGCACAATAATAAAGAAAAGGGGGAATAAGGGGAAAAGGGGAATTCCACTACGAGGTGGAAACTTCAGACGATTAGATTGCTGATCCGATACTTGATGATTGACGTCCTCTTCTTCCTCCTCTTCTCCTTCTTCATCCTATAAATATTAACAATATATATATATATATATATATATATATATATAAGGGAACCGTAAGAACCTGGAAGGCTAAAGGGGGTGGGGTTATGTCAAGGATGAACACCTACTCGATTCAAATTTGCCCCTGACAAAGACTTGGCAAAAGACCTTCTCAGGGAGTGTTTGCGACCTTGTCTTTCTCAAAATCTGTCAGTCTCCGTCAGTAAGCGCCTCCGTCTCTTCCCATGACCCTTTTGGGGGTTGGTGAACCTTTCAAACCTGTCCATAAATGGGAGTTATCGACCTTGTCTCGTTTTGTCGACCCATATACTTCGTCGGGCTTGGGGAGAGCATGAGTGGTATCGAAGCGGCGAGGGTTCGTAGGAATACTGGGGTGTGTTTGGCGAATCGCTCCCGTAATCGTTCATAAATCCAAGATTCAGAGACGTGGCGGAATTTCGAAACAACGCTCTTGATAAACGTTCCGTCGGCTTCGCGAAAGTATTTCGGATAGCATTTGTAAACTTCGGGCAGAAAGAACTGCCTCTTGCAGTCTTCTGATTTCGGTCCGACGCTAAGTTGGTGCTGGTGTGTTAGTCCCTCGGAGTTTGGGAAGTCTCCGGTTTGAATGGTATGTATTCCATCCTCCCTTAACCTAAGTAATACAAGGCGTTTCACAAACAACGCCGAGGCAGTGAATTTGTGAAGTGAGGATGAGTTTCCCCAAAGATCAGGTTTTTTCTTTCCAAATGTTTCTATTCGGTTTCCACATTATCAAGGTGTCTTCCTATTTCCACTTTTCCCATTTCATTTATCGAGACTTGCTCCTGAGTAACTTGCACAACAGGGGATGCTACTTGGACGTTGCTAATGTTTTGACCAAGACTTTTGTCGAGTCCACTTAATTTGAAAACTTTTCTGGCACAGAGAGATTTTGATTCATCCAATGACTTGGATGAATCATTTCACTTGGGCTACGTGACATATCAATAAACTGTTTAACGTAAGGTATTGAAAGTGGAGAAGATTCCATTTCACCCGTGATAGGGGTAACACCTACCCCATGTTTCGGTACGTTTGTGGAAGTTTGGGGGTTTAATTAATAATTTCAGTATTTACTTTCAGATAAATTTTTGGGTCATAAATAAACATTTTCATCGCTGATGCTCGTCGAGGGAGGAGGAGTTCCAAATGAACCCGTTGAACAACTGTCTTCGAATTTTCCAGATGTTTCGCCTGACGTTTCGGTAATGTCAATGAAATACTTTTGGAAGAGTGTAAAACTGCACAATTATCTTTCTTTTGTCCGTATCTTTTCGATACCCCAAGTTATCAACACTTGGAGAGCAATTTCATATTTCCAGCATTCCCAGAAAGATCTTTATTTGCTTTCTCTTAAAACATCTGCATGACATATCTTCTGGTATGTAATCTGAAAACCAGGTAATGATTACTTCGGAATGGGGTGTCCAACGCAGGGGTCTGTATGTACAGAAAGATGTGTCACTTTCGCTACACAAGCTCTCTGCCAGACAATTATTTTGCAGTTTGGGTATAAAGCACTTCGGTAATTTTCAGATTCCTCGTCGGCTTAAAGTCAGAAGGAAGTTGATTGGATTTCGGGTTTTAGTAGGCCAGTTGATTCTGGTGAGAATTCCTTCAGTCTTTACTGTTTCACATACTCTGTTGAATATCGACATGAATTGATGGCTTTCTCAGAAGAAGAGACAGGTATTGGTAAAGTTGTCAGAAACAGCACTGGGATTCAACTTCAAGAGTACCCACACTAACAGTGGATAGCTCAATTTGTGAGATACTATTTTCCTTTTCGTTAGAAGCTGTTTCATGTTGTATAATCGGACCTTCTACTGTTTCCTTCTTAATAATTTCACTAGTAGGTTCATTCTGTGATGAAGTACTAATGGTAAGGTTAAATTCCTGCTCAGTCGATTTTGTGGTAATGGGCATTTCAATATGATCTAAATCACTCGGAGATTTAATATCACTTTCATTGGTATTTTTCAAAATATTTAGCTGTTGAGTTTCTGCTTCAGTTTCGTTAGTAGCTAAATCAGGTTGTACAATGAGGTTTTCTGCCGTTTTACTATTAAGAATTTCATTGGTAAGTTCGTTCTGTGACGTAATATTAATGTTAAGATTTGACTCCTGTTCAGTTGACTTTGTGATATCGAGCTTTTCAATATGCTCTAAATCATTAGAAGATTTAGCATCGCTTTCATTAGAAGTTAAATCAGGTTGTATAATGAGCTTTTCTTCCGTTTTACTATTAAGAATTTCATTGGTAAGCTCGTTCTGTGACGTAATGCCAATATTTGATTCCTGCTCAGTTGGCTTTGTAATATTGAGCTTTTCAACATGCTCTAAATCATTCGAAGACTTAGCGTCGTTTTCATTAGAAGCTAAATCAGGTTGTATAATGAGCTTTTCTTCCGTTTTACCTTTAAGAATTTCATTGGTAAGCTCGTTCTGTGACGTAATGCTAATATTTGATTCCTGCTCAGATTTAGCGTGGCTTTCAATATTTTCCATAGTATTTGGATGTTGAGACTCTTTTACAATCATCTTAATACTTTGGTCGATGTTTGAAGAAGTAGTTCCTGTGTCAGGGTTGTCAATCTCTTGTGTAGGTAAACTATCCGAATGGTTTATTTCTTTACCTTCTACGGGCAATTCTTTACAACTTTTCTCTTCAGAGCAAACAATGTCTGAACTGATCGATTCTGAAGTTTCCTTTTCATCTTTCTTTTTTAATAAAGAATTATTTTGATCAAGTTTTTCATCAATTTTTTCTTCACATAAATTTTTCATTTCTAAACTTTTCGATTTAGAATCTTGATTTGTGAAATCTTGAGTTTGATTCCTATCAATGTCTTTAATAATGTCTTTAATAATCTCACTAATTTCTTTGACTGATACATCAAGAGAATTAGCTTCATCTGCTTTAACACCTTCCGAAGCGCTTGTCGTAGAACTTTGGCTTTGTTCTCCACTTTCACTTAATGTCCGACTCTGCTCATTTGATGGAATTTCTTTTGATGTAATTTCATTTGATGGAATTTCTTTTTGTTTTCATTTTGATAGGAATTTCACACAGTATAGCCACTTTTTTTGTGAAATTTACTTCCGCTAGCTTCGCTATTTATTTTTTATTTGAATTTCCTCTTTGTGTATTCTAGAATTCTAGAACCTTAAGTATTTCAATTAGTCTTCATTATCTTACCTATGTCAAAGTCTAAGGAGTTTGAATTAATTCATCGGACAGTTTATTATCAATATGCTAACTTTGTCTATCGCATCAATTGTTCATTCTGCTGGCTTTTAATAAGTCCTAGATTTTTCTTTCGAGTCACTACTCCTCGGTCTCTCTTTTAATCACATTCATCATCTATTACCATTCTGCCTGATATTCTTTTTCATATCCATTAAGAAGATCTGGTTGTATTTGGTGACTCAATTTTAGTATCTTTATTCATTGTAACTTCCCTTTTGATCTCTTTTTCTTCTTTTTTATTTTTCTTTTCTTTTTTATCAATAGTTTCCGCTCTCTTTTCTTTATCATCTTTTTTCTCTTCATCTTTCTTACCACCTGGTTTCTTAGGCTTACCAAAGCCTCCAAACTTGCTGATATCAATGCCACCGATATTGCTCTTCTTTTCTTTCAAAGTAGACTCTGGCGAAAAAGGTTTGCTGTAGGGATTCGACAGTTTTCCAACCACCTTTCCCTTAGATTCTGATTTGTCACTGCCAAATACACTTCCTAATCCCAAACTTTTCTTACTAGGAGTACTAGGATTATTAAGGACCTTTTCAGCATTCTCGTCAAGTTCAAACTTGGTTGTGAGAGCTGCTAGTTTTCCGCTGATGCTTTTTCTTGGAACTGGTCGAAGGCCCTTATCGGGTGTTACACTCCGCGTGCGATGAACCGGTTAAGAAACTGACTACTCACTGCCTTCTCCCTTTCATCACCGCCGTCTTATTGCTGTGTTTTTAGTCGCTTGAAACTTGTTTTTCTTTTTGACTTTCTTTGTAGTGTTTATCGCTCGAGTGTGAGAATTTGGGCTGACTTCAGATTGTTTGGGTGAGATCTAAAGAACTTACCGGAACTCTAAAGATTTACCAAAGAAGTCTAAAGAGTTTAACCGAGAATCTAAACGGACCATATTCTTACCAGATATCTACTAGATTTACCAGGATATTCTTAAATTGGATTTTAAAACCAGAAGATCTAAGATATTTTACGCCAGAAATTCTAAAAGGCAGTTACCAGAATCTAAAAGATTTACCCTAGAATCCTACAAGATTTATAGACATTCCTTGTGTCGATGCTTGTTTTTCGTTTGACTGTGGTTGTTTTCAACTTCTTCTTGAGTTCAATGGGTTGTGAATAACCTTTTCGCTTACTCGTCTTTTCCTGAGCTGCATTTAGAGCATCTATTTTATGGTGATTCCCTCTTCGGCCTTTATAGCTAGAGAGCGATTACTTTGCAAACATCCAGATGAAGGTGCCTTAGGAGACACCCCATTTATTATAGATTTTGGCTGTATTATTCCTCAATCCTCCCACATTGCATCAATGGTAAAGAATTTCCACTTTTCTTAAGTATCCTCTCTACTGCCAAGGTTTGAGGTCCCGTCATAGTCACTCGACCTAATCTCTCTCTCACATATCGTCCCATTCGATATTGTTTAAGTTCCTCTCTGAAGGCTGAGTAAGAGCAGCCTTTAAAGAATTTAGATTCTCTCCTACAGTTTTCTTGTTACTCTCCTGACTTTCCGCGTTGTTTGCATTTTTATATTTTAAAACGGATGTAGAAGTGATATTGGCACTTAAAACTGTCGAACTAGCACTATTAAAAGTTTTAGTTGACGCGCTACATGAAGATTGCATTGAAGTAACATCTATTGAACTACTAATGCTTGTAATATCTTGGGCTGATGAAACGTCATCATTAGATGTTTGGTACGTATTTAAACTCTCAGTCTTATCTGAAGAGGTAATAGAAGAAGAATTAACATTGGCACTTGATGATAATTCTTTATTTCCTGATAATGTAGATATATTGCATTTTGATTTACTTGTATTTTCAGAACTAGTTGCATTCTTAGAGGGCGTTGCCGAAGTGTTATTAGATGTTGATACTGAATTAGAAGTTTGGGTATTAATATATTTTGAAACAACGGGATTTTCGAGTTTATTATTCAAGATTGTAGCGTTTGAACTTATATTGGTTTTGTTATTATGGTTTACTGATAAATTTATATCTGCGTTCCCATTAGAAATATTACTACTACTACTTTTCCCTAAAGGAAATAGCGCCGATCGAAAAGGAACAGGACTTCCAGGCCTTTTGTTTCCTAGTTTTCTTAAGGAGTCTGGAGAGGGCTTTGCAAGGGGATTTGATTGATTATCTATAGGAACCTTAGTATCTGAAGTTGTCACAGAATCCTTAACTGGCGTCTTCTGTGAATCACCTGACATAGGGGGTTGAGGTGCAGGATATTTTTTAAAAGAAGGGTTACGGCGAATCTTTTTCCTTAGACTTTCTAAACTGAAATCTCCATTTAGACTTGAAGAATCTATTGAAGTGTTCAGAGTAGATTCTTCGAGGGAAGATCTGTTCGTCTCAGATGATAAACTAAGCAAGCTAGCTTCACGAGAAACAGGTGGTGGAGGGGCCGGGAGAAAAATAATGACAACCCCTGAAGAGGATGTGTATAACTTTAGATCAAGGTAATTGTTTGGAAGAGTTGAAGGATGAAGTTTATTAACAGCAGGAAGACTGTAACTGTGAATGGGAAACCGATTAGGTATGGAAGGTCCGGAGATAGACCCAACAGGCATAAGTGGAGCTTGAACGATTCCAGTTGGTCTTATTTGTTGCCGACCGGGGATATGGAAATAACCTGGAAGAGGCTGTACATCGAAGAACTCCATCATCGCTCCGAGCGCAAATCTTCTAACTGAAAAATAAAATATAAGTATTAGCAATTAGATATTAAAAAATTGCTAAGTAAACAACTTAATCTATCCCACTCACATTCTTCTTCAATACAGCACACACACACAACAAACGAGGGTTAAGTTCTCTCGCCAATCAATTCCTCTCTTTTACACACTAGACCAACAAACATCGTGCAGTAAACCAATAAAATGATCTAAATCGGATAGGGATCTCCTTGAATAGATCCTGGCAATGAAAGGGCCGTATATACTTATCATACTACTATATATATATATATATAATATATATATTATACTACATATATATACGTATATATAACAATATTATATATATATATATATATAATATATATATAATATTAGTTTTTTTTAATACAATAATAAAAACACCACCGCTCACGGCAGAGCCCTAATCAATAAATGCATTCGGATATCTTAGATTTGAAAAGCAAAGGAAAACCCAATAACAGAATTAGAATTTCAAATGAAAGAAACTCTTTACAGACGAAAGTTGGAAAAAAATTCATCCGTAGAGAGAAGGGGTAGGAATAAATATATAAACGAATTAAAACTATAAACCTTACCAAAGCCACCCAAATTGTCTAATGATTAAAAACAACTCGGTAAACTCCATTTTATACCCACCAATCGAAATAACATCCTACTATCCTTCCCACATACTTCCAATTACCTGTAAACTTATAGATCGGCTTACATGTTAGTGTGCTACTGCACCTATATTATCCTCTATTATCCATTAAATACATTCTCAAAAACAATAACTCATACATAATCCATTATTATCTATTATTATACTTATCTATATATACTTATCTATATTATTATTATTTTATTATTATACTTCCAAATTTACAAATTGCCTAAAACGTAACCCATAGGTACATACCTCAGGATACCAAAAACCCCCTCTGGTACATATTCCGGATCCCAAAACCCCCATATATATTATTTTACCATTCAATTCACTTCTACTCTCATAAATTATAATGCATACTTTCAACTTCATTGATATGTGTCTATTAATATATTAAGATAACACATACTATTTCATTTGGAGTATGTGTGTTATCAGTTATCATTACCTGTCACAGCCTTACGTAAGATAAGAAAAGTGTTGTAGGGAAGATATAAGCTGGTATTATGGTTGAAAGAGTGCGTCGAGTCGGTAACTGAGGTATTGATTGGTAGACAGAACAAGGTGCGTTTAGACAAGTGGTTAGAGTGTAGGGTTGGCAAAAGGCCAATGGAGTATTTGGCTTGATATTGGCTTAGGTTAATTGGACTATGTTGACCCTTATATGAAAAATTATAAAGGGTCAAATCAGCCACAATCCCATGGCTTTTGGAACTTCTGGTTTGCGTTGTTTTGGATAGATGGTAATTGGGCCATATTCTGACTTTATATGAGAAAATCTCTATAAGGGGTCAAAGTACGCAAAAAGTCATCTATGGGCACTTTTTGGTTTGTTGTTCTTTTGGCATATGGTTTATATTGCCTATTGAGCTCCTTATATGAAAAATTATAAGGGTCAAATAGCCAAAAATCCATGGCTTTTTGGATTTTTGGCTTTTTGGATATGGTTAATTGGCTATTTGACTCTTATATGAAAATTATAAGGGTCAAATAGCCGCTAAAAATCCATGGCTTTTTGGATTTTTGGCTTTTTGATAATGGCTAATTAGTGGTTGACTCTTAATGAAAAAATTATAAGGGGCAAATAGCCAATTAACCATAGCCAAAAAGCCAAAAAATCCACTAGTCTTTTTTGCTCAACAACCCAATGATAGAGATCGTGTGGATCATAATGAACTTTTACATTGAAACCATAATGATGAGAAACTATGAGAAGAATAAATTGTGGCTTAGATTTTATGGGATTTGCAACAGCAAGAAGTTCATGATAGGATTAAGAGGGGCAAGCTCCGTTTAATGGCAAGTGTCTCGTTAGCTTGAGTATGATGGTCGTTACTTAGGATGGTTAGCTTTGAATTGGAATAAACTGTATGATTACGATATGAAACGATGCGTAAGAATTAAAAAACAGTCGTGAAAGGATATGGTTTGTAAATTAATAGCGGAGTCGAGCGCAGGGACTGATTTAGTGTCATTCCTGGGTATATTATAACCTTTTGTATAAAGCGAAGGGGTTATCAATCAGAATGTAGAGGCTTGGGTACTCTAACGCACAAGGTGCAGCGGGGAGAGCCTGCTCTCTAGGAATAGATGGGAGAATGGAAGAGATTGCGCAGGAGGTGCCCTAGCCTATTATATAAGGATGATTTGGTTTTGCGCGGAGCAGAATCTGAAGAGAGTTTGAGAGGATTTCAAATTATTATTAGCATGTGCTTCTTGCTAGTTACTGATCAAATATAGTCATGGTTTGAAGTTCCATTCCAGGTGTTCACTCAGTTGTTGTTCATTGTTGGAATGTATTAAATGTTGAAAATTCTCGAAGGCTTGTTGAACTTTTAGGAATAAGCATTTTGGCATGAAAAGTAACATTTACAAATTCTTATAGCGAGGATAATATATTTGCTTAAAAATAGGCAAGGTGGCTCGTTTGCAAATAAATCTTTGTCGGATGGAAGAAATAAGTCTGGACCGTGAGTTAAGGTTTTTACATTGATTATTCTGTTACCTGTGTTTATGTATTGGAGACTATGGTCTGGATTAGAGGTATAGATGTAAAGTACAAAATGTGTTCAGGGAGGACAATCTTAGGCTACCGTAGTTAGGTGTAAACAAAGAAGAGGACTATGAACGCCATTAAAGCAGAGATGTGTGGTGACCTTGAGGGAAAGGAGTAATTGAGAGAATAAATGAAATACATTGGACAATGGTTGGTGTCATATAGGACAGGTCGGACATCAATATTCGGTTTTAAGTGGATATTATATTAGTGGTGCAGAGTCCTGGTAATCAACCGGCTGGGGTGAGCGAAGAAAAAGTGGATTAAAGTCAGTAAAGAATATCTGAAGGAGAAAATTGTGAGTATGCAGAGGCGAGAAGAAAGGTGCATTAATAGGAGTGAATGGCGGGGTTTGGTGATGGGGTATGGTTGTGGCCTGCGCTGACGATATGCCCATAGTGAGGGTTCGTCGGGGTAGCGTGAAATCCTAGTTGATTATTCTGAATTGCGATGAATGCTCACTAAAGTAAAAAGGACGCGGTAAGGCTGGGCTTTCATTTCCACTTGCGTCATATTCTTCTACTTATTTTCTGTTCCCGTGCATGCGACGCACCTTACCCCCCAGTCCTTGGAAAGGTGGTGACTGATCTGATAAGGAGAAATACACTGTATACTATTAATTATCTTTGATTAGTGCAATGTTATTTTCGAATTTAGATGTGTAGCAATATAATCACCTAAAATACAATAGGTAGAACCATACTTATTTTCACAAGTTATTATGCAAAAGACATACACAATATTATGCAAATAACTTAATACAAATGCATCTAGCACAAAATCACATTCAGGATCGATGACTTATACTAACTAATATTCTGGAAACCTCAAAAGGTCCGGTTTATGACCTTTACAAGTAGTAATACTAATCCTTATATTACTAAAAATATCACTTTCTTACCTTAAAGATTATTAACTTATATCATAAATCACTAATCCATTCGTGATCATTAACCGCAAATTTTATTCCATCCTACAATAATGAAAGAATTATAAACACTAAATCACGTATGTCCTGAGACCACTTCAACTTTTGTTTATCTTTATCATCAATAGCAAATACAAGAATAATATCATTCACACGACCACTATTTAATAAAATATTTAAAAGATATATTAGTAACTATTTAAAATATTTCGATCTTTTTATTAATAAGTTGCACATTTAAGATATCGATATCATGTGTTCTCAATAATTACTTACTAGAGCTCCGATTAAGAGCCAATAACCTGTATAATTGCTATTAAAACTCGGAAAGAGGTAGTGCAGAAGGATGATGCTATTCCTCATGTAAGAGTGAGTTCAGTGAAAAATCCTCCAGAAACCCCGTCATGGAATGTACAATTCTAATATATTCGAGTATTGCCAAGAAATAGAGAAATACCATCCTCCACTTTGAGAAAACATCATTCACAAGAAAATCCTTCAAGAACCATCCATCCTCCTTGCTTACTATAACTCTACTTTCTGAAACAAAGCAAACCTCAAAAAACACATTCACCAGCAGACTTTATCACATAAGGACATAACATAATAAAAACACTATAACACCTTTTAGGTAATCAATTCCAGAAATTATATTAAATCCTCAAAACCCATATTTCTATTAGGTTAACTTAGATTGAGCTCTAATGCTATAGGTTGATGAGAGTCGCGTTCGCAAAACCAATTTCCGACTTCCTAACATCCACCTACTCTTATGAAATATAATTATCGAACTCCTAACTGCCGACCTCTATGATAAACAAATTTACCTCAGCGACTTACGACTCTACTACCTCTTTACATAAATTGCCGCCGTAACTCACGACTCCACTCTCTTCAAAAACACCGACTCCCCGATCCGCGACTCGACTCCACAACCCTTGAATGCTATCTAGCATACCAAAAACCTACCTTTAATATTAAAGTATAACATATAAATTACTGTATCCCTAAAAACCCCCCCTCATATATATTATTTTACCTATTCAATGTAAGATATTCTCTCAAAAAATAATAATGTATCATGAATTTATATTCAATTCATGTAATAGGGGATTTATTACATTAAGTAGTTGCCATGTTATCTGTGTGCATAATTTTCCTTTTTTTCATTTCTTCTCTAAATGGTTGGATATTTCTTTCCATTAAAAGGTGGTGTCACATCTTCTAACTAAAGTGCTTAATTAATAAACATATGTCCTATAGTTGGACATATCTTTTTGTGTGTAATACTAATTCCACAAACTGCAATCAAACAGTACTATATGTTGTATCAGGTAGCCGTCTTTATCAAGTAAGTAAATGAATACACATAAACAGTCTACTATTAATATTCATTCTGATTCTTATATGTATTTTATATAGTATTTGGGCTATTTAAAGTATTATCTATATAGGTTACATCGGGATTTATTATTAATCATCATTCTATTCTCTGTGGATCTCCTCGACATTGCTTCTATCTTTCAAAAATAACATATAACATTCTGATGGTTCAGCTCTGAATATAAGGAGAGAGACACCACGCATTTAAGGGCAAATCTACTCAAGCTTGTTATTGGAAGATCTTGGTCAGCAAAATAATAATTATATAAAAGAACAACGTCATTTCCCCCTTAATACTTATAACCCTAGTGTAGGTGAAACTGTATATCAAGAGTAGGTAGAGAAAAAAGCTTCAGTTTTCCTAACTCATATTTATTAAAGAATTATGATCCTTACGATATATGAGCATCGGAACACTTTCACTTTATAGCGACCTGTATTTTTACCAAAAATTTCTTATTTTAACTCCGTAGAAATACCCAAATTTGTATATGTTGTAACTATATTAACTTGACATGAACGTTCAAAGTTCACTCCAATTCGAATATTAATAATATACTTATTTGATAAGACGCGACTCTCAAAGCAATATGAAACCGTGGGAAATATAGCTATCCATATATCTCGAATGAGCTCTCTAAGGACTCTCTCCTCCGTGAATTATCGCCATCTACCAACACGATTCCCTATGTTCTATAATACTATGGTGATCGCATATTTATACTTATTGACTATCTCACTATATAAAATAGTATAATATAAAATAATAATGAGCAGAAGATAACATGCACACCAGGTGCACACCCTTCAAGTATTCGTGCTCACGTAGAGCATACAGTTAATAATATTTTCTATAATGAGGCTTATTCATCTACTCACACATACACATGAGTCTAGAGCAGCATGCTCCAAGAGAATCACTTATCTCGTAATGATATATAATAAGATCTTTTTTAATATTACAAAAAAATCGCTAAAAAAAATGTTCTCCTTGCTACTCTGATTTTCTTTAATTGTGTTTTTTTTGTTTATCAACACGCATAGATGGCTTAAGCTTACTATTGTGCTTGTAAAAGAACTATATTTTTAAGAACACTAACTGTATATCTATAACAGTACCAGGTGAATAACTTAAAAGTAACGATAGATTAACTGCAGAAAGGATAAACATTAGGAGTGATAGCACTCCCTACAGAACGGAAATATTACTATAATTACATACTGTAAATTAATTGTATATAATTGAAATCAAATTATAAGTACAAATTTAATTTAATATATAATATATTTTTTATAAATACTATATATATATATATATTATAATATAGGTATAGTAGTATTCTATTAGTACACCCTTAACACTAGGAAACAACTGCCGTCTCATCCCCAATAGCCCGGCGTAACCTATTGTAATAATTGCTATAATAACCTACAATCATACCCTATCGTATAATAAACTTATATAATATATATATTACTTATATATATATATAACTGTCCCCCCCCCAGAAGAGTCATGATCTTAGGAAAACCACGACCAGCCAATGGGACCCATCGAGAAAGGTCCCTTGGGTTATACGGGCCTAATGACTAAATCCGTTGTCTGGCAGGCTTATCGTAGATGCCGGGAAGTTTTCTCTTTAGTAGCCAAAGCAGCGCTAACATGTACCATTAGCTTCTGTGGACGAAGTAGAGTTAATAAAGAATAGCTTACAACGTTCTCTCGTTCCACCCAGTCTCCACCTGGGCCCTTAGCTTGCTAGGCTGAGTGCCACCTATATAATATATATTATATACGAGTATGTGCCATTTTGAAAAAATTTTAGTGTTATATATGATATATATATTATTTTTATCTATTTAATATCTAGATATATGTCTACATATAATATTGAGTAAGATTAAAGTAGTATATATAGATATTAAGGTTACTAACGTATATATAATATATATATATATATATATATGTATAATATAACTTACACGATCTATTTTTAAATATACCTGTTAAAAATTTGATCAAACATTTTCTTACTTTCGGTATCATTAAATCTGCTATTATTAGAATTATCAAGATTTAAGCAACCCCCCTACCCCTCGCGCATAGACCCCACCATTTTTTACTTTTTTAGGACATTAAAGAATATATCAATCCCAAATTAATTTTAACACCGACTTACTCACGCATACTAGGTCTTTGATTAAAAATTAGTATATAGCTTTCATTTTTGACGCTATGTAAAGCTGGTTCAAATATAAAGTCTGCAACAATATTATTACTGAGTCTATTAGAGGCCGTTCAGTTGTTTTGGGTACCACTGAGATTTCGTAGGCTCAAATATTTTACTTTAATAGTTTCAAAATAAATCAAAGCATTAGTATCAAGTATTATACGGTTTTCTTGGCAATCCAGCAAAGGCTAGACGTCACTCTACGTGATAGGTAATAAATTTGGACCTGGTCTAGTATACATCTCCTAATGAACATAATAACCAAAACGTCTACACCATCCCTCACTTTAAACTCATAATATTCCCGTATTCCACTCGTTTCCTCACTGCTTTACAGTAGGCGACAACAGTTCCTCGTTTACCAGCAATCACGTATTATTATTCACATATTAGTAATACTACTACATCATTCCATATAGCTTCACCTATTATATACCCTTCATAACACTTTATAACCCTATAATCATATACTTATTTAATACTTACTATATACATATAATACCGATACTTTAACTTTCGTATATATAGTATATATACTAGTATATACTTATAACATTATACTACTAATCTCTTATACGTACTATACTAATAATAATATCATGGGATCGCTTTCCCCTCCTCTGGCAGTAACGGCAAGGTGGCATGGCATGCACCTAACATAACATAGCAAGTCGAATTATTTAGTTTATATTTTTTAACTATTTTTAAAACCAAATTTAATCCATAATAATTTAATTTATTGAACACAGAAGTTGTTACGAAATTTATAAACACAGAGATTTGTCTACTCTACATTCCCCTATTGATTTATTATTAAAAATAATGCAAATGTAACAGTTTTTTGGTGGCTTCTTCGCCTGATAGCTCCATAAGGGCAATTGTTATCAACACTGACGCTTCTGTCTTTTCCATTTATTAATGTACTAAACTCGAACTGTGCCTTAAAATGCATTCTAAATATTCTCGGCAAGTTACTCTGTACTACTTTTCTAAGAGTTCCTTATTGCGGAAATCACGACCGTCGAGGGAGGGATCTCTCTCCTCGTCCTTCTCCTCTCTCTCTCTGCTCTCTATCTCTCTCTCAGTCTCTCTCTCATCTCTCTCTCTCTCAGCTCTCTCTCTCTCCACTGACTTGATTCACGGCCGTACTCGATTATAATATAGTATATATTATAGTATATATATAATCATAAACCTTACATATGTGTTTATAGATATGTGTATAGTATATGCTAATATTAACAATGAATATATATATATATATTACAACGTACAATTCCAACACCACAATGGCCAAAACAATCTACTGATGATATATCGGGAACTAAAATACCAGGATACGTTGACATGTTGTAAACTACCCTAACGTCACGTTGGACACAAGAATCTATATTTCTTCTTTTTATGCCTTTCCTGGTGGGAAAAATCTCGAGGCCTACGAAATTCCACCGTAGTTGGGAGAAATTGCCAAACCAGCTCCAATTTAATTCAAGAGTTAATGAGATCAAGAGAGATTCGAAGGAGAAATGGCCTAGTCTCCACCTATTCAAAGAGAGAGAGAGAGAGAGATCTGTGTGAAGGGGAACCACCCCAGATGTTGTGAGGCATACTCAATACAGGGACGAACGACACCCACTTAAAGAACAAGCAACTGAGGTGGCGTGAACACATTTTGAACTCTTCTCAAAAAGAGTAAGAAAGGAAAGAGAAGAAACGTAATCCTTCCAAAAAAAAAAAAAAAATTACGAAAAAAAAGAAACATCAATAATATCAAGGACAGAAAGAAGATTTGAGTTGTTTATTTTCGAAGAGGTTTCAGTTTTGTGGAAAATTATGTCGAGTAGTAAGATAAAGGAACCGAGTTATTGAGGTATTGAAAATAACCTTGTTCTTAATGGTCCAATTAGAAATTTGATAAGATACATCGAGTAGTAAGGTGAAGGAACTGAGTTATTGATTCTTTGAAAATGACCTTGTTCTTAATGGTCCAATTAGAAATTCGATGAAATTCAGAGGTTAGTCATTCCATGGCCACCTTTAGGCTTCATTCCTCTTGCTTGGTGAAAAATCTATTGGTTGGAGCATCCTTACGAAAATGACGTCATATTTCATACTTGGTGCGTTAATTTTGAACAGCTTATATATATATATATATATATATATATATATATATATATATATATATATATATATATATATATATATATATATATATATATATATATATATATATATATATATATATATAAATATATATATATATATATATATATATATATATATATATATATATATATATATATATATATATATATATATATATATATATATATATATATATATATATATATATATATATATATATATGTATATATATCTTCAAGTGGGTAAAGGTCGGTGGCCTACCAAATCCCAGCGGTGTGTGGGAGAATCACTATTAAAAGCCAATTCAAAGACGTCAGGCGAAAATGAAACCACAAGAATATTAAACACACAGGAAGGTTTGTGTTGTGTATTTTCAAAGAAGATATTATAGAGTTGTGTGAAAGATTATTATATTTAGCAATAAGATGAAGAAACTTGTGTTTTTGATGCATTGAAAACTATCATGTATCCTTAGCCCTTAATTAAGATACGATAAAGATCAAAGGTCATCTGCTCCAAGGGCACTATCCTGTGGCATGTTATAATTGCTGTTGAGTGGGGTCTACTCCTAAATTGGTTAAAAGTAATGAAGGGTGAAGTCAACGACATAGGACTGTATAGGCGACGAAATGG